>BMAC01000005.1:1154316-1213882 GCA_014905375.1 Phtheirospermum japonicum | reverse complement strand
GAAATTTAATACAATCAAGCTTTCGACGATTGACTCTGCAGGGCTAGTTTCTCATACTTGCTTAATGTAGAATAATTGATGTACACTCATTTAATGTAGAGATATTAATATTTTTTCTCAATTCTCATTTTGAAGATGAAACATTAAGTTTAGAACTAACTAGAAATTGATCCACAGGGTTAAGGGGAGATGAGGATGACTTTTTTAAGCGGGGACAGGGGTTGGGGTAGGCGTACCCGCCCCCGCCAGCTCCCATCGCCATCCCTAATGGGAAAGTTCCATGCCAGCTAACTTGCTAGTGCCCAACTTAGGGTGCGATTGGATACCTTTCGTTCATTTTCGTTTCGTTTTATTAGAAAATAGTGAAAAAAAACTTTTTTAGGGAGATAAAAATTTTTGGTGAGATAATGATTGGATATAATTTGTATTTTTTGAGTAAGTAGTTGGATATAAAATTATTTGGTAAATAAATTTTCAAATGGGACCCACAAAAATTTTTGTGTGGTGGGAATTAATGATGGTGAAAAGATAAAAGAGAGGGAAAATAAAATAAAGTTTTTGTGTGGTTGAAAATTAATGGTAGTTGAGAGATAAGAGAGATGATGGAAATAAATGAGAGAGAAATGATGAAAAACTTTTTTTAGGAAAAAGTTAAATATATTTTTTGAGTTATAAACAATTATTTGTTTGCCATTTTTTTCTTTTGGTAGTCGAGGAAAAACCAAATTTTTTTGGTTTCCAAACTTTCTTGTGATAATATCTTAATCTTGATGATACATGTTCCTCGCGGTCTACTTTCTACTTTCGATTGATAACTTTGGAAAAAGTTATACATCACCTAGTAGGATGGCATGAAACTGAGCCAACGGGGGTGTAGGGTGAAACAAAAAGTACAACTATGAAAAAGAGATAAAGAAAAAATTGATTGATACTACTATTTTTGAACTTCATAAAGTTTGAATTTGTGTGCACGCGCGTGAGATTCAAGAACGTGTGACACATATACAACTGCATGTGTGTGTACCATGAAGGGGCTCCTTTTTTTGTTGGTCTAACTTCGCGAATCTCGAAGTCTCGCAATGAAAACCAGAAAGCCATTTGATATCCAAAGAATATTTCTTTAGGGGATTTTGATTTATATTTCAGGAAATAAATATGAAAAATATGTAAAATTAAATTTAATGACAAACCATTCATCTGCAAAATACAAGCACGGAACTAAGTTCTATCATTTATGGACAATAGTTTTCCTTTTCCATTTTCCGAAATTCCACACTGCTAACTCAGTAACTCAAGGGTTTCATAGGTCTCATTGTGTGTGTATATATATATATATATATATATATATATATATTCCTCTTCTTTTGTTTGAACATGAACTTAATACTTTTATTACTTTAAATAATAATTGATAGTTTTTGACAAAAAACAAATAATACCTTTAGCTCGTTTTACAGGTATTACTTTTTTTATGATAAAGTAAAAAATTATTACCGACTCTGCACCAGTATTTTAAAAATCGGATCGGACCGGACGGACCAGGTTAACCGGGAACCGGTCCCAAGCCTGGTCCAATTTTTTACTTAGTTTGGGTGGCTAATGACCTAGCTCCACCCGGCAAGATTCGGTAAAAATATGTAAAACCGGTAATCTTTTTTTTTTTTAGTATAAATAATAAAAATAGGTAGTTCCAATTATTCCAAATATCAACTTAGTATCAAGATTGTTTTAATTGATCTTAAAATTTTAAATGATTTGATTTTTAAATGATCAAGATTCATTATTTGTAAATTTTTTATTCGAAGATTGTTTCAAATGATCTTAAATTTTTGTTATCTTAATAAATTCATACAAAATGAGATTGATTTTGAATGAATGTGTTGGATAACAGAATTGTACGTGGTATATATAATATTGGAAAAGTCTATACCTCCACCCCCTCCTGCATTTACAACCTTAGATCTTTTAATATAAAAAAACCTAAACTTAATCTAATGGTTACTATTAAGCCCCATGAAGTGAGGAATTGTACCGTGAAGGCACCGTAGAAGTTCCCTATAATATTAATATTATTGCTATTTATATTGCATAATTATTATTATCATAATATGAGTCTAGTTCAATGACCAATTTTTTAAAAACAGTTCAACCGAGGACCAGTGACCCAGTGAACCAATTATTGATTCGGTTCGATATCCGCCGGTTTCAAAACATTGCTCCGCACCACTTACACAAATTTCGTGATTTTTTTTGGAAAAGGAAAAAATTTATCCCCTGAACTATGACCATTTTTATATTTTACCATACTAACTATTTTTTGGAACCAATTGTTATACAAACTATGCGCGATTTGCAATTTACCTCTAAACCAGAATTTGTGATTTTGCGCCCAAACTATTGTTAACAGTTTACCATGTAAACTTATTTGTGACAAACCGCCATACGAACTATGCACAATTTGCATTCCCTAAACCATAATAATAATTATATATATATATATATATATATATATATATATATATATATATATATATATATAGTTTTTTGTACGGACTGAAGAAGTTGTGAGGTGCGGTCCCATGCCCTTTATTTAAACTCAATGCATAGGATTCCTTGGCATGATAAGCCAGACTGCAGACAGTTGCACATGGGGATGATATGGAACCGAAACATCACATATATTATTCCAACCCCTCAGAGGATTTCTTATAATTTTGAAGCTTATCTGGGCTTATTTGTAAACACCAAAATCCTCATGGGTAGCTCTTGTAATTATCCCCAGAAAGAAAATGGGAGCACTTATCAATCGAATCAAAGAGATTAAAGGCAGGATAATATCATAAATGCAATCAAATCTGATGAATCGGGATGCTGTAATAATACACATCATTTGCAATAATATTTTCTTTAATTACATACGCAAGCTGTTAGCAATCAGATTTTCACACTCTCATATGTATTAGCAGCACGTCTCTTTCGGGTAAAAAACATCAGTCGACGCGAGATACGAAACACAACAAAAAAAAGGATTTGCTCCCTAAAAAATATCTACCGAATAACTAAAATCAATTCTTACACACATCTATTTGATCACTTCAGGTGGAAAATCCAAGCATCAAACATTAAAAATATTTAATATCAATATTTACTAGTTTACCGGATTATGCAGTCACTGTGGGTCTACTTGAAGTTTTTTTCCCTTCCATGGCATCTTTCTTTCTACGGCAACTTGCGCAGAGGAAAAATGGGCCTGAGTTAACAGACAAACCCTCGCTAGGTGGCTGATCCACTTGGCAAATAGCACATCTTAAGAACCCAGAGTTCGAGTCCAGAGGGAACTCCTTACCCAGCCTGCATACAAAAACAGTTTACTGTGGGTTAAAATATAAAATTAGTGGTTTTCTCGTTTCTTTTCGATTAAATAGCTAAGAAGTTGTTATGTTTGCAATTTAAGAAATTACGGCAACTTTTAAGTGATTTTCAGCAAGCTGTGGCTGATTTTAACATTAATCTAACAATAAATTTAGCAAATACGCAAATTCTTTCACTGTAATTGAACCACGGCATTATACTACAAAAGAAGGTGCCAAATGAAGATGGACTACAAAGAACAAAGTTTCAAATGTCTTTACACTTTCTTCACCATATTAATTTCTTTACTCAAAACACATATTTATCACATATCCTATCGCTGTGCCCTGCCACGAAAATAGGCTTAAACGTGGGTTTTACTTCTGTCCACTGTGTGTTTCTTTCGAACACACAAACAATTCCAAATACCATGAACTAAGGAAGTTGTAATTGAGAGATAAAATCATTATAAGCTGCATTTGTTTTGGGATTTTCGTGGGTTTCTAGAGTCCTGGGATTTGGATTTTGAAAGTCGAAATGAATAGTATAATCCTTATTTGGTTAGAATTTTAAAAAGAGGTTTTGTTATTGTAGACTGTCAAATCATGTATGTTTATTTACTCAAAATTAACAAATCACCATTTTTTTTTCTGTCTGTTATCTATTTTAGATGAATAATATTTCAAATTAATTCTCTCTCCAAGATCTACAATGTGACACCCAAATTGTGTGTATTAAAATAAAAGTACATATTTGAAAAGTTATTTGAGAAAGAAATGGATGTTGTATTTTATTTAAAATTTAAATTGAATAGGTTAATGGGTAGGGTTTATGTATGTTTGTTTTAGGATTTGGACTTTCAAAGTGCAAAACTGGGACTCTAGAATCCCATAACAAACACGGCCTACTATATGTTATGCTTACAGCTGAGAAACCAGGGACTAGTCCAATCTCTGCAAGTTTAAAGCTAGCAGAAAGAGAGAGAGAAAAAAAAAGGAGATTCAAATGCAAAAGAATGTAAAGGTACCTCTCAGCAAGCACTGCAGAACCCTCCTCAAACAATTCCTCGACAACTCCAACAGTGGATAGTCTATTAGTTCCTTTGGCTGAGTCCTGATATCGTTTCCCAAAAATAAGTGAAGTGAGCAAATTTTGCTTCTTTTTAGGCGTCAAGGGTAAAATCGGACGCTCGGAAGGAATAATATCAACAACCAAGCAAGTCGTATCATCCTTCAAACCCCGTGACCTAAGAGCCTCCTGCAATTCAAACATGTCAACATTACCATAACCTTTCCAAACATCAGGTCATATCAAGTCAGGCAAATTTACACTAATAAGATATATATATGTACATTTATATATACCTTAACAACCAACTTTGCAGCAAGATCCGCAGGTAAACCCCGGCATGACTGAGCAGCATTATCGGATGACACTAAGTCCCATATACCGTCAGAGGCTATTATAAGTCGTCCCCCAGCATTCGAAAGCTAAAACCCAGAAATAATTTTTTTTTATTTTTCTTTTAAACTAATTCTAATGCAAAAAACATATATCTAATCATCTTTTAGTATGAGAGGTTAAGAACCTTGACTTGCTTAACATGAGGAATCGGGACAATAAACTCGCCGACATCCGTATCGCCAATGGACCTCGAAAGACACAATCCACCAGGCCAGCAACGTAATGGACCAACCTACAAAAATATAAATCACAGAAGTATATGAATTCCTGACTAAGTTTGGATTGCGACTTAAGAATCCTAAAGTGGGATTTTCAATTTGGAAAAAGGAAATTTTGAAAATCTTAATCTCAAACCTTACCTTTTCAAATCATTCCTGACGCAACAGTAACCTATTAACCTATTCAATTCCAACTAATAATATAAAACTCATTATTACACGTTTACCCATAAATAAATTAACATTCTATCCACTCAAACATAATAATATTATACAACAACTAACCGGACATGATTTGACATGCTATAGTAAAGTCCTATATCAAAACCTCTAAACCAACAAGGGTTTTACTATTTATTTAGACTTTCAAAATCCAAATCCAAGATTCTACAAAACCCAAAAGAAGAACAAACATAGCCCAAGTTATATAGCACACCTGGAGTTCGAGTTATAAAGGGGGAAAAAAAAGGTAAGCAAAATTACCTCACTGCCCCCGAAAACATTAAGTCTCCCAACCTCACCACCACTCGCCGTCACACGCTCCCGTTCTTCGACATTCTCTTCCAGACGATGGTCAACCGTCAACAGAGAAACAACTCCTCCTTGTGTGTCCAATATGCAACGAGAATCCCCGACAGACGCTACAGTCACAGTCCAACCATCAATCACCACAAACGTAACAGTCGTTCCTGAAGTCTCGCCTGTCATTTATTTGTTATTTATTTACACGAAATTAGATGACACGGAAAAGAAAAAAAGTCAAACACCCAATAAATGGGAAAAAAAAAAGATGTATACACATAAACACATGCCTCGCTGCTGAAACTCAATGTCGGTTTTCACAAACCCAGCCACTAGGGCCCGAGGAAGGGCTTGAAGCCACTCTTCCCTACCAAGCCCTTCCGGAATAGCACTCAAAACATTGTTCAGTAAATTCTCCTTTGCAAATATAGCAGCTGATATGCCATTATGCCCATCAAAGATCGCAAAAACTGAAAACGAGGTCGATGGATTGCCCGGAACCCTTTGGCAGTCGGGCTTTATCAAGAAATAGTCCTCTCCTTTCTTAGCTAGAGCAGCTTGCCCGTATTTCACGGTAGGCTTATCCAGCTTTTCGCTTCTCAATTCACGGCCAATCAAAGTCCCGAGCGGGACGGGCTGTTGTTTCTGCTGCTTCATATTGGGTATCTCTGTCTGGCTCATTTTACTACTTTTTGCTTCAGCATCTCTGGAAGGCTCATTTGCAAGCCCTGATGATTATCCCCCAAACAGGTTCTAAATTAGCGAAATTCGACAAACCTCATTTACACACAATTCAAAGCACTTGATCTATACCCGACGCCCACTATTTCTTTCTGAATAATCGACAAAATGAATTTAAAGAGTATAAATCGCTTAAAATTAAAGTGTTTTCTAATATAGAAAGTAAATGAAGAGGGGTAACTTCAAATTAGTCAAGAAAATGCTTGGTTTCATATTTCCAATAGTAAATTGTAATCGGATTCTACTATAACCCATAATTAATCTTAGAATGCACATGAAATTCGAGCAATATACTAGCAAAGATTTCAATAAATCAAACAAAAGAGAGCATTATACCAACATTAAACTGAAAATTTGATAAAATTTTGCACATGCATTGACTAGGCCAGAGAAAAATGCTAGGGGGAAAGAAAGAAAGAAAATATGAGGTGCTATTTTTTATTTTTTATTTTTTAACTTCTGAAAAATAAGAAACAAGACAAAAAAAGAAAAAAAGCAAGAAAGAAATGCAAGGACTTACAGCAAACACATCAATGGAGGTAAATTGAAGCAGATCGAGAGAAGTGGGAGTTGGGAACCCTAGAAAGGAGTAGAGGAGCTTCGCCTTTTGAGTAATTTGATTGGAAGAGGAAATCTAGTTGTAGACAGAGAAGAAGACGCGGTGAGAGAAAGAGAGGTTGAAAACGGGTTTTCGGGCTAAAGACCTCCGCTTTCGATTCATTGATTAAGGCATTTATTTTGATAATAACTTTACTGTTTGTTGCCTTAAAAGTTAAAAATAGAGTTTTCTTCTCATAATTGTTTTTTTTTTTTCCTGTTCGAATAACAAAAAACTGAAAAAGTCCTCAACAGAGGAGATTTTATTTATTATTATTATTTTTTCCCTTCAGAATCAGAACATTGCTATACAATGTTATTTATATTATTAATATTTTCAGTAATGTATATGTTATTTTCAAAGTGTGTCTCATAATTTATCATTAGATTTCTATAGAATCAGATAGGCTATATAACACATGACATCCATTACACCGTGCATTTATAAAAAAAGAAAGAAAGATAAAAAGAAAAAAAATAATTAAGGGTTCAAATGAATGTCATATAGGGCTCCATGATGGAGCCCTATCTGGTTCTATAGAAGAACTGATTTATATATATTCTAGACTTAGAGCATCTCCAATGCTATACTTTTAACGTGATAAAAATTAGTCACATCAGCAATTTAGAAAGTATATAAATAAATCATTCTACAATGCATAATGTCGTGGGTACTGTTATAGTGACTTGGAAAAAAAAAACCAACATTGTCGAGCCATCTGTTTGATATATCTCCTAATTTTTAGTAAATTTGCTATAAGTTTTTGAGGGAAAAAGATTTATTTCCTAATTTTTAGTTATCTATGAATTTGGTTTTATTTTGTTATTAATTAAAATAAATTTCACATAAAATTAAGTATGTTGACATATATGCATTGGAGAAATATTTTATGATCAAGATTTGGGCCTTTTAACACTAATTTATGTGGATAAATATTGTATTATTTGAGTGACATCTGTTAAAAATTATCAAAAGTGTAGCATTTGAGGAGATGCTCTCAGCTCTAGCTAGGTATCAAATAATTCTACAAATCTCTCTTCTTCTTTTTTTTCCAAAATTAAGGTACTATTGGATATTTTTTCGTTCATTTTTATATATAAAATTTTAAATAAGATACATAAAAGCTTTTCCATTGTGAGAATTAATAATAACGGAAAGATGAGAGAGAAAATAAAATAAAATTTTATTTAGAGTAGAAGATTAATGATAACTAATAGATGAGAGAGGTGAGGAAAATAAATGAGGAAGAAATAAAAAATAATTTTTTTAAAGAAAAAAATGAATTAAACTTTTAGAATTATAAATAATTATTTATTTGCTTTTTTTTTTTCTTTTGTTTAGTCTAGGGTTTCCAAGCAGCCTAATGATTCCAATCATTCGATTATGAGACGTCTCAATACGCTTACATATTTGTAATTTATCCTTGATAGAATAACAAATAGTTATGTTGCCATCCTTATAAAGTCGTCCTCATTATATTAGTGGCAGCTCATATACAAATAATAAATTGTTCCTATCAGAATGGGAAAAACGGCCTTGGGCCTGAAAAGTCGTCCTCGTCGACCTGTACACTAATTGAACATAAGTCCATTATAATATCGTAGAGAAGTAAATTATTATGTGTATTTGAGTGTACATTGTATAACATATTCAAGTGTTATATGTTTAACGTGTAACTATCAGGTATTTTTAGATATTCTAGTTCGTCTAATTCACATATATATAAACTCATTCTTTTTTTTAATTTTTTCTTTCATTAGAAATTTCCTTTCTTTCTCCTTGACCGACTGTTTATCCATTCTTTTCGTTATTTTATTACTGATTTTTTCCACTTTTGCTTGCAATAATAATGGGGGAATTCATTTCAACTCAAGGTGCGATTCCGAAGGATGTTGTTGTTGTCGAATCAGGTAAGTTATGTTTTTGGTCTCTCAATTTAATTTTATTTTTCATTTTAGGTTTTATTGCTTTCAATTTTAGTGGTATTTTTATTCAATTCATTTATGTATTGTGAATTCGTAGTTGATGATTGATGATTTTTTACTTTTTTTTTATTACTGATTTAGAATTATTTCTATTTGAAATAGCATTCGTTGAAATTATAAATATTAATATTCAAAATCTCTGGTTATTAAGAATTCAGTGTATAGTAAAAAAATTTATTTGATATATGATTCAAAACTATTTACATTTTACTATAAATGTCAAATCATGCCAAAAATTTGATGAGAATGTATTATTGCATTGCATTTGATGACAAATCATGTATGAAAAGTAAATAATGTTGTATTCTAATATTGTATGTAGTAGTATTTAATTATGTGTGTTATTAGGATAGTATGTGGTGGAGATTATTGTGTTTTATAAATTTATTCGTTTATGTAGATAAATTTTCAATCAGTTGTATTAGTTGAAAATTGTTGTGTCTCTGAAAGTACATGTTTTTGTTAGTCTAAATGTTCGTCATGGGGGCTAAAAGTACATGTTTGTTAACTTAAATGTTCATCATTGGGGAGGTGAAAGTACATATTTATTAGCCTAAATGTTCATCGTTAGTGTGCTGAAAGTACATGTTTGTTAGCTTAATTGTTCAAGATGGTATGTTGGAAGTACATATTTGTGTAGCCAATACGTTCATCATTGGTGAGCTGAAAGTACATATTTGCTAATCTAGATGTTCATCATTTGGTATGTTGACAGTACATGTTTAGCTGGTGAGGATTTGATTATAGTGAGTGTTAGTTCTAATGGAGAAGTTGTGTTTGACTAGTGATTATGTCAATGCAAGGATTTGATGGGATTGACGATTAATTCACCCGAAAGGTATTTCATTTGTATAACCAGTATGCATTTAAAACTGAATTGAGTCTATCAGAATAGAGATGGACATTTTAGCATGACGAAGATGTACATTTACAGTTAAATGAGAAGCACTAAATCGTTATGATAAATCTGAGACTAATATTCACACACACAAACACACACATATATATAGAAAATATCTCGAACATTAAGAATAGTAACTATTATAGAATAAAAACCTCAAAACAGTTTAAGAACTAAGAAAAATACAGTCAAATACTAAGAGTTGCAGTCAGAAATTGACAAAGGGGATGGAGAGTCACAAACATGTATGAGAGATACTAGTAGAAAGTTATGAACTGTACATATTATATAATAAAAACTTCGAAAGTAGAATTAAGAACTAAGAAAACACAGGCTAGAATTGTAGTCATAAACTAATGAATTGGGGGAACTTTTTGTTCCTTACCTTGATTTGATGAAAACCGTAGGATATCCAAGCTGTTTAATTCATCTGGAATACCTAGCGATTTGGCAACAATTTATTTTATTCAGATTTGTAGATTTGTATTCTTTTTTTTTTTTTTTTGTGTGTGTGTGAGAGAGAGAGAGAGAGAGAGAGAGAGAAATTAAAATTATGGGGAAGGTGAAAGGACATGTTGCAGTTTTTGCGTGTTGTGGGAAGCAGGGCCGTCTCCAAAAACTTGGAGGCTCTAGACAAAAATCTTGATCATATAGACAATCATAATATTTTATGAATAAAAAGTACTAATAGTTGAATACACAATAAATAATCAATATTCAACATGCTCATTAAAACATAAGAAAAATAATATTAAAAAATTGAATCTAATAATGAAAGTTTACAATCTTCGATCTTTTTGTGGGAAATTTTCATATAACGCATTGTAATCAAGTTTAGAAACCATTTGTTTAAATAGATAACATCGCTAAACCATTCAATCTATCTTGAGACATATTAACCCTAGATAGTTTTTTTTTATAAATTTCAACTTGGAAAACTTCTTTTAGCAGATACGTCAGTAACCGGTATGTCAATAATATTTTGTAAGCTAATAACATGTTCAATAACATCGACAAAGTTGTGTTTTATTCAAACAAGCGAGTGATGATGGATCTTTTAACATATGAGAAACTTTGAAGTTCATAATTTATATAAAACATAACAAAAATCAAATACTTTATACTTCTTCTGAGTGTATACTAGTCATGATCTATCAAGTTTTTTCTCCATTTGACAAAGACTGATTGCAGTGTTTAACATTGAAGCTTTTGTCTCTGTCATTAATATGATACACGTAATTATTGACTCTCATTGATCCTTTCTCTACCAATTATTCCAAGTACAAGTTTTCAAAAAGTTCACCACTCATATCTTGATTATCATTCAAATGATCAATAATATTTATATTCTTTGCTCCATTCTTGTCTTCTTGTTCTTCACTTTGAGTCCCTTGATAATTATCTATTCCAAAATCAACTACAAGTGCAAAAGGTCAGTAGATACTTCAAATATAGGTATGGTAAATTTAACGTACCTATCCATATATTCAGCGAGAGATTTTGTGAAAATCTCTTGTCTTTCTTTTATTCATTTTTGAGCTCCCTTATTTGAATTTTTTTTTACCCATCATAATTCATATCAAGAATCTAATTAAAAATATATACTTTATTAAATTAATTGAAATAACAAGGAATCACAAATCAAATTACTAAAAAAATAGAAATAACAGTATTACAAAAAAATACATATCCGCGCACAAAATCAAAATTCGACTGAAGTCTAGATGGACAAATTATTATTATTATTATTATTATTATTATTATTATTATTATTATTATTATTATTAATGTTTTTATTTTTTATTTTTATATATTTTTTAAATATATGTTTGTCTTCCTGCTACTACGCATTTCCAAATCCAACAAGAATTTATGCTAAATAAGTGGGTTGGGTGGTTGGCCCTAAGTAATATTGATAAAGTGACAAAATAACAACAACAACAACAACAACAACAACAACAAGAGCTTACATGGAATTTTGTATGATTTGGCGAAAAAAAAAAAAAAAAAAAAAAGGCTGAAGTTTTATTATATTAATAAAAGAAAAATAATTTTTTGGCCCCAATTATGGAAGTCTAGATATTGGCCTTGAGCAACTTATCCAAGTACTGACACTAGTGGGAGGGAAGTTAGTGAAGCCGCTCCCGTTAGTAGACGTTGTTAGGAGGGGAAGTTATTTAGCACGTGTGCGTGCACGGAAGAGTATACCCGTGTGCACACAGTAACGGTTGTCATAAACCAAGGTCTATATGATCTATATGAGTGATGAACATAATCGATAAACATCATACAATAAGTAATTATACATTGGAATATTTGTATATTATGTTACAGGTGAATATAAATCAGTATATAAAAACATTGGGCAATTCCTATATGATATATTTAGAGAAAAAAATTTCCCAAATAATCTATTACAAATATTAACTTCCAATACAATTCATCAATTTCCCATCCAATCCAAACTTTTAAATAAGAGTACAATCTTGCCCTTATTAACTAATTTCTTAATTATTATTTTCCTTTTTATTTCTTTCAAATTTAATTCAAATAAAATTCGTACTAATTTATGTGAATTTCATACTAACCATTTCACTGCCCGGATTTCGACCAAATTTCATACTGCATCGTGAAATTCGTAATACATCATAAAATTTCATACTATATTGTGAAATTAATACCACTTCAATTTTCATAATAATTTATGTAGTTTCATACCCGAAGAGAAAGTTTCGGTGGTGTAGTATATATAAGGTTCGTGTGGCTCGGTATTATCGGAATTCGATGCGATTGTATGAATCAATGGGTTTTAGCTTGTGGACTTAAATGAAAACGAAAAATAAATGAAAGACTACGAAAATAAATGGGAAACTACGACGATCTATGAAAAGTAAAGCAAGTATTTCGAATGCCTCGTGCGTATGCTATATTGAAACTGCAAGCAATAATCAAAATAAGCAATAAAAAGCAAAGGAACAACAAAGTACAAACATGAAAACCTAAGGTACAACTAC
Source organism: Phtheirospermum japonicum (assembly GCA_014905375.1). Classification (NCBI taxonomy): domain Eukaryota; kingdom Viridiplantae; phylum Streptophyta; class Magnoliopsida; order Lamiales; family Orobanchaceae; genus Phtheirospermum; species Phtheirospermum japonicum. The sequence goes on along the minus strand of BMAC01000005.1, from coordinate 1,201,088 downwards.
GCATGCATGATCATGAAATTTAAATAATGCGAATCTACGAAAATCGAAAGAACCAATGGAAAGAGCAATAAAAGTTGACGTGAAAGTTAAAAACTTTTCGAAAAGTAACTAGAAACAAAGAGTAGATCTAGGATTCAACATAAAACCATGCATAAAAATAAAAACTAAAATAAAGCATAGGAAATACTTGAAATAAAAACGATCAAGGACCCGATCTATGATCAAGGTGTGTCACTCACCAAGATTTCATAAACCAAATCACAAATCTAAGAGCTAAGGTAAAATGCATAAATTGAAGAACAAGAAAGAAAATTAAGGAAAACTTAATTGAATTAAGGTAGAGAAACAAAAACTTGAATGAAATTGCAATCCAAAATAAGATTCAAGTGATGACTTCAATTCTTCTTGAGCTTACAAACCCAAGGAAAAACTTAAAATTAAATCTAAGAACTAGAGAGAGAAATTAATCCCAAACCCATTCAAGAGTTGGGAGGAAAGTGGATATTTTAAGCTAATGAGAAATCTATCTATTTATACTAAGTTAAATTAGGGGTAAATGGGTCAATTAAGCCTTAAGGGCTTGTATTTTCCATGTTTGACCAGAAATAGACTTGCTAGCCACTTGGCTACGCTTTTAGCACGGGTTGGCTCGTTTTGGCTCGGGTGTTAGCAAGTTTGGGCGTGTCTGGGCGGTGCTGGTCGGCATCTCTCAGCAGGCTCTGGTCGGCAGCTCTCGGTCTGGCGTGGAAGTTGGCGTCGCATGGCGTTGAGGTTGGCGACGGCTAGTGTCCAGTTGGATTGACAGAACGCCTTGTTACTAATTTAGTCTAACCTATATTTGAGACTGAAGATAATTGTCAATGCGCGCACGCACCGGGCGTGGCATGAGCACTGGCGCATGGGACTCGGCAGGCACTGGGCGTGGCGTGGGCTGGTGTCGCCTGGCGTGGCCATGTGCGCGCGGAGCGTGCGGGAGGCGCTGTGTGCTGGGCGAGCGCGCCGTGGCATGCGCGTGGGAGCTGCCTGGTGCGGATGTTGGCGTGCCTCGGCGTGCCTTGGTATGCGTCAAGGCTTTGCATGAGTCTTGGCTTTCCATGGCAAGACTTGGCTATCATTCTAGAATGTTTGGCCATTTAGGATCTTGCTCTTGACACAGATCTTGGGACCTCTTGGCTTGAGGTTTGGACCTCAATGCCTTCACCTATAAAATAGGAATTTTGAACATAAAAACCCAAGAATTACACCAAAGAATGTACATGCAATGAACATTATGCAAAAAGAAAAATCCTTGTGCTTATCCTAATTAGTATGATAAAAGTATCAACATAGACTCGTTATCGCCAAGCATTGCTCGTATTACTCTTTCTCAAATGAGAACCAAAACGACGACTTCCTCTCAAATGGAATTTTGAGGGTGTTCGCTCAATTCACTCAAGTGTTTTGTTATATGGGACTTGTATAGGCTCGAATCGGACAATGCATGCACCTTATCAAGATTTCACAAATCGAAAACTCAAAATCACCCATTGTACATAACCAAACACGAATCGAAAGAGGTCTTTATTTCGGGTTGTAATGGTATTTCTTTGGTAAGGTATGGAATATAGATATAGTGGCTAACTCACGATCAAACGTGATCAATAACACACGAAACCCTAACTGCTAGAACCCGAAGCTTATGATCGCTTCACCCTTCCCAAATTACCAAACATTCATTCGAAACCCTTTTGTACACTCACACAAATACTTTTCCGACTTTATTTCATAACACTTAGAAACTTTTTGAGTTTGCTTCTTTTTACTGAACTTAACCTTTTTAAACATTAGGCTTTTCACTTAAACGCACGCTTTATCACTTTTCGTGATTTGTGTTGGAGTTTATTTGTTGTTCTCCCTTTTTTCATATATTTTCTTTATATATATAAAAAACTCAAAACCCGAAACCCACAATTGATTTCCCACACATTTCTAGTCATACACTCTCTCCTCACGATTTATGAAGACATAAGAGCTAAGATTGAGCTCGGCTAACAAGAAACGGGGCATAAGCTCAAGGGGGCTCATTTGGGGTATTTAAGTAGCTTATATATTTGGATATGGCCGGAATAAGAGTGATATATGTGCCTCGAGGTCATTTCCAAATTCAATCATGTACGAGCAAAATCAAGCCACCTCAATGCAATTTCCATAAAAATGCAAGCAAAACCAATAATTCACACGAGGCTACTCACTAGTTTGCACCGAGTTTTAGAGATAAAATCAAAAGAGCTTTTAGAGCTTTTCAATCTTTTTACGAGTGAATGTTGAGTATATATATATAGGCGGATTTTGGACAAAGCACAAAAACTCAACTCCTTACGCAAGAGGGCATAAACATGTAAAACCCGACAATTAAACTATTCAAACTTCGAAGTATGTGGTGTTTGCTCAACAATGTAATAAACACACAAGATACAAAAATGACTCAACCATATAAATGCGCAATTAGTAAGCGTTATTTCGCCAAGAATGCGTCTCTTCGCCAAGGCTCGAGTTAAGAAAGACAAATCATGCTTTATAAAACTCGGACCCTAACCTTTTACCCACCCCACACTTAGACCATGCAATGCCCTTATTGCATTTTAATGAAAATCAAGTAAAAGGAGAGTGAGATAGAAGCTTCCTTAACCGAGCGAGTTTGGGTCGAGCTCGGTGGGATCCACTTAAACATCCAAGCAATCCAATCAAAAACCGAGCATGGCTTGTTCTCCTGACTCCATGAATGCTACCAATTTATCAAATCAACCAAGGTTGAAGTCGAAAAACAAAACTCTATAAAAGAAAATCACACAAAATAAAAAACATAAGAAAATATGCACATAAATCAAAACAAAACCAAGGATTAAAAAGAACCAAAAGACAACACAAATCTTTTTTTAATTTTTCGAATGTTTTTGAATTTTTATTTAATAAGAAAGTAAGTAAGAAAGGAATGTAAAAGTAAAAGAAATAAACAAAAAGAACATGGGTTGCCTCCCAAGAAGCTCTTGTTTTACGTCATTAGCTTGACGAAGTCCCTTCTTGGTCATGGTGAAGTCGAGACGGGAGGATCTACCAAAGCAATAACCTCCTTGTCGGAAGGGTTCAATCTTTGAAAGGTTTTCGGGGCATTACATAGCCCATATGGCATTCGTTGAAAAGCAAACGCTCCAAATGGGCAAGTAAAAGTCGCCTTGGGTAGATATTCGGGTGGAATTGTGGTTTTAAAGTAACCCGACAACTCATCTAAGAAACGATAGGAATAATGGTCGGCTAGCTTGTCCAACATTTGGTCGGTAAACGGGGGAGGGAAATGATCTTTCTTGGTGGCCGCCTTTAATTTTCTAAAATCGATACACATCCTCCATCCCGTTGTAGCCCTCGTGGCCAACAACTCTCCTTTTTCGTTCTCAACAACGGATAAGCCGCTCTTCTTTGGTACCATGTGAACGGGACTCACCCACTCACTATCTGCAATTTCAAAAATCAAGCCTTCCTCCAACAACTTCGATATCTCGGCTTTCCCTATCTCCTTAAGACTTGGATTCAAATGCCTCTGGAATTCTCGAAAAGGTTTGGCATCATCCTCCGAAATGATCTTACGTATGCAAGTCAAAGGGCTAATTCCCTTAATATTTCTGAGACTCCAACCAATAGCATCCTTATGAACTTTAAGCACTTCAATCGACCTCTCCTCTTCTTCTCGATTCGAATTGGCAAAGATAATAACCGGTTTGCTCTCCTCTTCCTCCAAATAGACATACTTGAGGTGAGATGGGGGAGGTTTAAGCTCGGGCTTGTGCCTCCTCTCGTCTTTATTGGGGCCTAATTCGAACAATTCAACGATCCCATGTCATCAATAATCTCCACCTCCCCCTCTAAAACTTTGACGTTGCCCTCAACGACACATAAACAATCTTTCTCACATAAACCTTGGGTACATTGAAATAAAATTGAGTCATCGTGACGAACAAGGGTCTCATTTCCCTCACCATAACCTTTAACACAAGCCCCCAGGTCAAACTCTTCCTCAATGCTCTTTTCCTCCATATAACTTGTTCGACCAACTCTTGGATCACGTCCATATGTAAGCAGTCCTCATAAGATATGCTTGATGTATAGGGCATAGAGGCTTTAGAGGTTGGTGCCTTGTATGGGTTTGAAGATTTGTGTAGGCCATCGGGAAGTTCCTTTGCTAAAGTGGGACCCACGGGGGTGGAATCGGGAGGAGTAAGAACACCCAAAATAGAAACCACCCACCCTTCGAACGGTGGGACAACCTTATTATCAACCACCCCTCCACTTCTAAGGACTGCGACCGCATTAGTAAGCGAAGGTTGGATTGGCAATTTTTCTTTCTCATTAGCTTGATTTGGCATATTGACATCTCTTGCTAGTTGCTCCATGTTAGCGTTTAACCCATTGGTCATAGCCTCAAGAGCATTGAACTTAGCATGAAACGAGGTCGACGTAATGGGAGAAGACTGCATTTGTCGCATAATGACCAAGAGATTCAGATCGGAAGGTGGAGTAGAAGCACTCACTGGAATTGGCGGACGAGACAGGCCCACATGAGGAGTAACACCCGCATTTGTATTGGCATAACTAAAATTTGGATGCATGCGGTTGCTAGGATGAGAAGGAGGATTATGAGTCGGTGGGTGAGAAAAAGATGTTCTAGCACAACTGGGTCCCGCTTGATATCCATGACCCCCATACACTTCCTCCGAATGAGGCATCGACATATTAAACGAGGCATGTGAAGGACAAGACGTGGTATCCTGACCAAACATTCCACATGATGCACACGAAGGATCCGGGTTTGGGCTAGATAAATTAGCAATTTGAGCCTCCATAGCCGCTATTTTCTTTTCCAACTCAAGTTCCCTAGAGGAAGAAGCTCCACTCACTTCATTAGCACTAGAATACATCGCTCGAGAAGATTTTTGCTCGGGAGGAAGGTATACGCAAGATGAAATAGTCGCTGATTTGCATATTTTTGTACATATTTTTGTTACCATTTTGTATCACGTTGCGTGTGTTTCGCTTGCTTTTAGGTGTTTTAGGAGTCGAGTTGGCCGTTTCTTGTTATTTCTAGGTTTTCGTAGTTTTTGTACGTTTTTATTAGTTTTCGTAGTTTTTTTCACTCTTTCGTTTTTCTCTTGGTCGTAGGACGTCCAAGCGGGGCCCGCGCTTGTTTGGGATCGTTTTCACTCGACTCGGGAATGGACGGACAAGAAAGGAAGCGCAACGGACGAGGCTCGATAAAACGGCGGACGTGAAGAGAACGAGGAATCGAGCCGGGTGCAGCAATCCAGTCGACCGACTGCCCTTCTAGTCGATCGAATGGAACCCCAAAATCGACTGGATTCCAGGGACTTTTGCCGTTTTGGACAGCACAGTCGATCGACTCCTTTACAGTCGATCGACTGAAAAGTAGATTTTGCTGCTTTTGGACGATTTTGCCCCTGCGTGGTTGATAAAGTAGGAACGTCACCTCATTTCAACCATCAACTTGCAGCAGGCTCTCTAGTTCAGGGATCTTGCTCCCAAACACTTTAAAAACACATTCCTTTTCCATTTTTAATTATGTATTAATTCCTAGTAATTAGTAATAGTTTAGTTAAGTGTTAGATCTTCATTAGCTAGTTGTTGAAGCTTTTGTTTAGCATTTCTTTTGTGAAGAAACTTTGAAGTTGCCATTGCCATTGTTGAGATTTGAAGCTTTTGTGGAATCATAAGTTTGGTAATATCTTCTATTAATCTAGTTTGTTTTCATGTTATTTCTTTTAATCTTGTGTTGATGCTTGGATCATAGTTTAGTTGTTATTTTGATTATCAAGACTTCCATTTTCATTTTATAGCTTTTGAGCTTTCTAGCTTTTGAACTTATGCTTTTAAGTTGTTTAGATAAATTTTTAAGTTTTTAGAAGTTTTATATAATCTTCCTTTTTAAACCTTGAATTGTTGCTAAATTAATGTTGACTTTTTCAAATAAGCATGACTTTAATTTTCCCTCCATTTTCRTTAATTWAAATMWRAAYRTTTCTTAGTTAACTAGTTTAGATTAATCGTTTTTAAAATAAGCTTTAARTTCCTTTTCGTATTTTAATGCTTTCAAAACTCCTATTTCAATTTAAGTTTAGTTATAAAAACCAAAATCAAATCAATGACTACTGCTTTTCTAGTTTAGATTAGTTTAATTTCGACCGACAATAAGAGCAAATAAGAAACTGATAAGCCGATAACATCCATCCTCGAGAGACACGACTCGGGAAGAACTCGCCGCCCTACAACCGGCTCCGTACTCTTGCGGAGACGGATTCCGAAATAGCGCGTCGAGGATTCGTCGATCAGTCGCCCCCACAAAGGCTTTGACCTTTCTCATAGTGAAGATGGGTGGGGTATTTTGGGCATTGGGGCTCACACCTCCAAACAACGTATACGGATCGGGATCTTGAGCATTATTATCAGCACCAATCGGGACATGATTGAAATTTTAAGTACGAGGACCTCCATACGGGCCGAGATTTGGATTTTGGCCACCCACATTCCCATTCAGACTCACAAAGCCACCATTATACACATTCGGACAATGATTGGGAACACCATAACCTCCATACAGATCGGGATTCGGATTTTGTCCACCAACATTCCCATTCAAACTAACAAACCCTCCATTATACATATTCGGGAATTGATTGGGAGTATCATAACCACCATACGGACCATTCATACCCATGAAGCCACTATACCCAACATGGTTTGCACCATGCCCTCCCATGTTGGTTTGACCATTGCCTTGAATACCATTGGCAACATGGTTTGCACCATGCCCTCCTACGTTGCCAAAACTGAAACTATTCATCCCATTCCCAACATGGTTTGCACCATGCCCTCCCATGTTAGGAATGTAACCCCCATTTCCATAAGGATTGGAAATGTATGCGTTACCTTGAGGTAGGCTCATGTGTGAATTGACTTGCATACACTCAAGAAAAAGGTCAAATATAAAAGAAAGCTAGAAACACAAAGAAACTACAAGCAAATCGAAAACCTTAACCAAGCCGAGTCGCAACAGCGCCATTTTGAAGAGAAAAGTTTTGGTGATGTAGTATATATAAGGTTCGTGTGGCTCGGTATTATCGGAATTCGATGCGATTATATGAATCAATGGGTTTTTAGCTTGTGGACTTAAAGGAAAATGAAAAATAAATGGAAGACTATGAAAATAAATGGGAAACTACGACGATCTATGAAAAGTAAAGCAAGAATTTTGGATGCCTCGTGCGTATGCCATATTGAAATTGCAAGCAATAATCAAAATAAGCAATAAAAATCAAAGGAACAACAAAGTACAAGCATGAAAACCTAAGGTACAACTACGCATGCATGATCATGAAATTTAAATAATGCGAATCTATGAAAATCGAAAGCACAAATGGAAAGAGCAATAAAAGTTGACGTGAAAGTTAAAAACTTTTCAAAAAATAACTAGAAACGAAGAGTAGATCTAGGACTCAACATAAACCATGCATGAAAATAAAAACCAAAATAAAGCATAGGAAATACTTGAAATAAAAACGATCAAGGACCTGATCTATGATCAAGGTGTGTCACTCACCTAGATTTCATAAACCAAGTCATTAATTCAAGTAAGTTTTCCTTAATTTTCTTTCTTGTTCTTCAATTTATGCATTTTGCCGTAGATCTTAGATTTATTGTTAGATTTGAATATAGAGAAATAAACACTTGAATGAGATTGCAATCCAAAATAAAATTCAAGTGATGACTTGAATTCTTCTTGAGCTTACAAACCCAAGGGAAAGCTTGAAATTAAATTTAAGAACTAGAGAGAGAAATTAAGTCTCAAACCCATGCAAGAGTTGGGAGGAGAGTGAATATTTTTTGCTAATGAGAAATTTATCTATTTATACTAGGTTAAATTAGGGTTAAATGGGTAAATTAAGCCTTAAGGGCTTGGATTTTCCATGTTTGACTAAGTTTGACCTGAAATGGGCTTGCTAGCCACTTGGCTATGCTTTTGGCACGGGTTGGCTTGATTTGGCTCGGGTGTTGGTGAGTTTGGGCGTGGCTGGGCGGTGATGGTCGGTAACTCTCGGTAGTCTGTGGTCGGAAACTCTCAACCTGGCATGGAAGTTGGCGTCGCATGGTGCTGAGGTTGGCGACGGGCGCTGGGCGTTCACGCAGGCACCGGGCATGGCATGAGTGCTGGCGCGTGGGACTCGGCAGGCGCTGGGCGTGGCGTGGGCATGCGCATGGATGTTGGTGTTGCATGGTGCGGGCTCTGGCATGCGCGCGGGAGCCGCCTGGCGTGGATGTTGGCGTGCCTTGGCGTGCGTCAAGGCTTGGCATGAGTCTTGTCTTGCCATGGCAAGGCTTGACTGTCATTCCAGAATATTTGGCCATTTAGAAGCTTGCTCTTGACACATATTTTGGCACGGCTTGGCTTGAGTTTTGGGCCTCAATGCCTTCACCTATAAAATAGAAATTCTGAACATAAAAACCCAAGAATTACACCAAATCTCAAATTAATTGAATCCATTTAACCAAATTAAGTATAAAATCAAAAAGAAACCCAAAAAATAACAAAACAAGAAAAACAATCTACTAACCTAACGAATACTTGACTCAAAACTACTATAAATAACACTAAACCCTAATTAAAAATACAAGAAAAATACCACAATTACATGCAAAACAATACCAAAAATGACCAAAAACTTATTAACAAAGAATTCTTACTAAATTACAACTTTTTTCTTTAATTTTCAAATTTATACTATATATATATAAAATAAAATTCACCTCCTTCTAACAATGTGAAATTCTATACTAGACCCATCAAATTTCATACTAATCATATTAAATTTTATACTAACTGTATTAAATTTCATACTACTTTTTAATTTCAAACTACACCTTCAAGATTTCTACTAATTCTTATATACCCATTTAATTGATAAGTTGTTGGCGGTAGCATAGTTCCATGAATCTGCCCTTCTCCACCACATCCATCCATAAAGTATATACAAATTAGTCTCCCGTGGATGTTATACCACTCTTTTTATTGGAAAGATTTTTCAGCCTGCCGGGGTATTTGGGTAATATCGCATAGTGGGCTATTGAGGGATAGAACGATCCCACCCCCGGCCTTGGGATGGTTTAGTCCGCCCAACAAGGGATGGGGCGTGGGCCTGGACTGCTGTACCGGGCTGCACTCAACCGAAGTGAATGAGGGACGATGCGGGATATCTCCCAAAATCCCGTCCCATCTCGAGAAGTGAATGCGGCCTAAATATATAATTTACAAACATATCCACATGGATTTGGCCTTGCAATTCACAATTACTGGGCTTTGCACAAAATCACTCATACGACTATTGTCCCGAGTTCTCTTGTGGAGTTGGGATTGCCCAATTGGAAAATGTGTGCGATGGGGGATAGGTCATTGGATGGAGGTTGGATCTATAACTAGAGGAGGTTGAGGAGGTGTGACATCGCCGAAGATTGCAAATGAAGAAGGCGGGAACTGTGTGTTTGAGTTTTGGAGGGCTTGGCGGAGTCCGATGGAGCTAAAAATTGTCAGTTCTACTCAGAAAAGTGAGAGGAAGACGATGGTGGTGGCAGCGGGCGGAGCCGATTCCCAGAAAACAGCACGACAAGTACATCCGCAAGCTACTACTGCGTGAGAGGCGAGAGAAAAATCATATAATTATTACGGGAGTTAGGGTTTGGGGTGTTGAATCCTAAATAATAAAATAAATACGAATACGAGGAAGATAAAAAACTAATTTCTTATCTAATTCTAATATAATACTTTGAGAATAACATTAGAATTTTATATGAAAACTATTGTTAAGCCAAAAAAGTAAAAAGAAAAAAACAAAGGGAGAGGGAAACAAAAAAATAAAATAAATAATAATAAATTATTACATCTAGGAAAATAAATATTAAATATATTCTATATCTCCTTATCTAATTCCAATATAATGTATTGATACACACATTATATATTTACATGAATTAATTAGTGTCTTACGCAGAAAGAAAGAGATAAAAATAATAAAATAATATTTAATATACTACAAGCTGACGATTTTTTTTAATATAAATATAAGTGCTTTATAGATTTTAGTTTTTTATATCAAATATTCATATGTGACACGCGGGTGTTGTATGTTTTACATTTTTACAAACTCAATTTTATATGGGTTTCTCTGTTAAGTTTAGGGTATGTTGTTATACCTTACAACTAATTTTGTGACTTTCGGGTAAAAATAATAAATTATTTTACTGTGAAAATCAGTCTTACTATAATTAGAACAAATAATATTAGGATTTATGTGTAAAAACTATTTATTGTGAAGAACAATCTTCTTGTAAATAGAACAAATAATATTACAATTTGTGTGTACCATTTTCAATATTATTCTTTTGATATTTTTAATGAATGTTACTATTTTTTAAATCCCGCATAGTATGCGGGAGTTAAACTATTAATAAAATAAATACAAATAGAAGGAAAGAAAAGGACGATGTAGGGTATTAATGACAATTCAACATGTGTTTTTGATTAGTTAGGTTATTTCACATAAATGAAGAAAAAAGTGTTGGGTGATTATATGGGAATTTACATTTATAATTGTACATCAAATAAGAATTATCCTAAAAATATTAATTAAAATTACTAGATATGTTACATTGTAATTCAAGTAGTATTCATAACCTTTTTTTAAGGGTGTTGACAAGGGTTCAAACCTTGGACCTCACAATTTATTTGATATTTATTTGCTCTCTTCCAACCACTCCACCCAACTTATTATTATTATCAACGGATAAATGTGGTGAACTCTGGTCCACGGTATAATTTACCACATAAGTCTAGTTTAAATCACATACAATTAAAAAATACACATTAGTCACATAGGAAGGTGGAGGTCCATGTTATAATTTACCATATAAGTCTAATTTATATTATATAACAACTAAGAATACACATAATTTCACATTAAAGGTAAACTCTTATCCATGATATAATTTACTATGTGCTCGTTTAGTTCCGATGATACCACGGGATAGAGGTGGATATCCTGTCTAATCAACATTTGGTTAACATGATCCGGGCCCGTGATAAATGGAACGGCCCATGATAGGGCCCGGCTTTCCCGTGATAAATAATCCTAGGGGGGAGAACCGGATTCAATTATCCATTTTAGTTCGATACCTGAAAGTACATTTCTACCCCTCAACAGTAATAATTTTTGACAATCTTACCCTGATGGCTTAGTGTAATTACGATCTAACCTCCATACATACATGCTCCTCTCTGAAGAACCCTAGTTCGAGAATTCGCTGCGCTTCTGGGTCGAATTTCCTGCATCTTCAATCGCCGTATCTCATTGCGGCTCTACAATTAGGTGAAATTGAAGTTCAATTGAAACAAAGGTAATAAACCCTAATCCTTAAATCTGTCTCAGTCCGTTTGTCTTGTGTTCTTGCGATAGGCTTGTAGGCCCATTTCTGCAAAGATGTGTTAGCTTTTGTTGTACTTGTGTGTGTGTGTTTATGTCTCTGTATATACACCAGCTCATACATACTCCTCTTTGAACTGGTGTAAATTTCTGTTGTCTTCTTTATAGAGCTTCCGCATCCTAGGATGTATATTGAACAAGAAGAGATACAAGTGGTTGTTATCGTAGAGGAGATCATTAGTTTGGTGAAATTATTTTTTCTTTATATTAATTTTTACATGAGTTATGTTACTGCACCACAACATCGCCGACGCCGAGTTCGTGGGATCGTTAATTACAGAATGGCTGACAGGCTGCCCGGTCAAATAAATGTGATGCATCGACTTATCGACATCAGCGACACAACGTGCATTGAGAACCTACGAATGGATAGAGATGCATTTGGTAGGCATTGTTTGTTACTAAAAAGCGTAGGTGGTTTAGTCCATTCCCAAAATGTGCAGATTAGTGAGCAAGTTGAGATATTCTTGTCGGTGCTAGCACATCATAAAAAAATTTGTAGTCTGAAATTTAAGTTCTTGAGGTCTGGACATACTATTAGCTTAGATTTTAACCGTGTCCTTGATGCCGTCCTTAGATTACACACTATCTTAGCAGTTGAACCTACTCCAGTGGATGAATCTTGCACTGATGAAACATGGAGGTGGTTTAAGGTAACAATTCTAGTCATGTATACTACCAAACTCATCAAATTTATTTTCTTACGCAATGAAGTTTAGTTCACCCACGCGCGTCAACGATTATTATGCAATTATTTTATTTTGTAGGATTGTTTAGGAGCCTTAGATGGAACCTATATTCCGGTCAGGGTCCTACTGACCAAGCAGCCTCGTTATGGAACTCGGAAAGGAGGAGTATCCGTAAATGTACTTAGGAGTTTCTGATCGAAAAATAAAGTTTATTTACGTACTTAGTGGCTGTGAGGGTTCTGCAGCTGATAGTCAAGTCTTACGTGATGCAGTATGTAGGCCGAATGGGCTTAAAGTGCCTTCTAGTAAAATCATCCCACACTGTTTGGTGTAAATAAATATATTAGGGGCACTGTCCATCACTAATGTATGGTTTTTCAGGTAATTGCTATTTGTGTGATTGTGGGTACGCCAACGGGCCTGGATTTCGAGCACCATATAGAGGGGTTAGATATCATCTGAAAGAGTGGTCGAACGGTCCATCAAGTCCACAAGATTATAAAGAATTATTCAACTTGAGGCATGCAAAAGCAAGAAATATAATTGAACGTTCTTTTGGATTATTAAAGCAAAGATGGGCATTCTACGCAGCACCGCATTCTACCCCATTAGAACTCAAAATCGAATCATCATGGCTTGTTGTCTTCTACAGAATTTCATTCGTTTGGTAATGGTTATTGACCCATTGGAGGAGAGGATATCGATGAAGCAGACGAAGCGACACAAGAACATCAGTTTGATTATGTTGATCAAGTGCAACCTACTGAGGAGTGGACAAATTGGAGGGATTCAATGGCATTGTCCATGTACAATGAGTGGAGGGGCATATAGCTGTCTTTTTATTATTTTTTTGAACTTGCCATTTTTTATTGCTTTTTCTTTTTTTGCTTGGTTTAGTGGTCAGTTGTTGTTAGCACTTTGTTGTGTTTTATCCACATTCAGAACTACTTTATGGTGATTGCCAAATTTGAGTTGTCTATTTATGTATTGACTTAAAGACATTTACATCATGTGTTTATTGAATTTTTGCACCAATTTCTTAACAGACTCGTATCTCGGATATTTGGCCCTGAGGGCAATGATTGGATATTGCTTGTTTTAATGACACGTATATGATTGGATGTATTATATGTTTATTTCATATTCCTAGGGCTTTATGGAATCGTTTGCCAGTGTGGGGAAGTGCACACAAACACGGGGCACTAGACGTGTTTGGACCAGGAAGAGGAGACAGTGCTGACACATGCTTTGAAGGATCTCGTTGTGCGTGGATGGAAGTGCGACAATGGCTTTAGGTCCGGGTACACTCACATACTGGAGCAGCACATGTCTCAAGCATTTTCAGGCACTGATATTCTAGCCGAACCTCACATAAGCTCCAAGATTCATGTGTGGAAGAAACACTACGGTTCCTTGACTATGATGCTTGCTCGCACGGGATTTTCTTTGAATGAAACATCTAACACAATTGGAGTGAAAGACGATGCATACTGGAATCAATTTGTTAAGGTCAGATTTCTTTTCCTTATTTATCTCTTAATGTGCAATCATGTTGTGCTACTCGAAGCCAACAAACATTTCCCTTCTCTCTCTCTCTCTCTCTCTCTCTCTCTCTATATATATATATATATATATATATATATATATATATATATATATATATGTGTGTGTGTGTGTGTGTGTGTGTGTAATAATATATATGTATATATATAATAATATATTATTCAATTTAATCTCCCATTTTTTTCTAGGTCATCAATAAATTATATTTTATGATTCTAATTTATTAAATAAATTTTATTCATAAGATATATTTAACAAAAAGTTTTTTTTTCATCAATTTTATCGACAATTGGGCATGTGTGTGCTTATTTGTTCAAAATAGGGGAAGAGCAGAAAATGAAAGGTGATTACTATTGGGTTTATATTTGTGGACCGAATATACACTTACCCAAAAACCAATATTTATAAAATAAGCCTATCCAAAACTTATATTTATAATACAAACACGTCCAAATTTCATATTTACACAATAACCTCTCTTAATAATTAATATTAAATCTATACCCTATCCAAAATCAATATTTATAGAACTCCATTTAATATAAGAGGATGGTGAGTTTAAAAAATATGTTAGGATGTTGTATAAAATTACTTTTCCATTTATATGGCTTAGAATTCCATGAGGATCCACTTACAAAATAAATTCAAGAATCTATAGACATTTTGAGGATGGTGTTGGGAGCTCCGCCTCAATTTGTCGAAAGACCCCTATTTTCTATTTTCCTTCTTTTCCCTCTTTATTCTCCTTTCATTTTTATTTATTGATATGAGTTAATAAGGGAGAATGATCAATAAATAAAAACTAGAAGAACTTTTTATCCATTGAATCTCACATCTTATTTTTTTGCCTATCAGGTACAATTTTTTCATTTTTTTTCTTTATTAACTCTTTTGACCCAAAATTAGGACAATTTGCCCCTACACCAGTAATAAAGTGTTAATTTGGCGAGTGAAAAATTACTTTGCAAAGAATTTATTCAACTATGGTTATGGTTTTTATAAATCTAGCTCTATCTCGATTTTAATTGAAGTTGAGATTTGTAATTTTATTTTCCAAATATGAGTTAGTGGTTAGTTAGGTTGAGATCGTGTGTTTTACTTAGAGAAGGAGTGTGAATATTCTTAGAAAGGATTTTTCTTGGGTTTAAAATAGGAAGTTGTGATAGTAAGAGGGTTATTTTTATTTCCTTATTATTTACTCTCTCTCCCTCTTTTCCCTTCAACGGTAACATTTGCCAGAATTATAAGGTTATGTTTTTTTACTTTCCCTTCTCACTTGATTATCCTGCCAATAGCACACAATCCTCCAACTACAATATTTTATCTTTTTTAATTTCACGTTTCTATGTGTTTTCTTAGAAATTACTTGCAGAATGTCGAACCCATCACCAAGCAAAAGTTTCAAGCTTTCAGCGGGCGTGCGCCGTTCCGCCGGTGAACAGGTTCCCGTGAATTTACCGAGCTACACACTCATGAATATTCGCATGGAGGTTGGTGGTTTTGCAACACCAAACCCAACACCAACTGGTGCTGCTGCTGTAAATTCCTCTCTGATCACTGCTCAAGACCTGGTTTCAGTAACAGATGCCCCCGACACAATTTCGGCGGCTCTAGTTCTTCCCGGGAAAACTAGGAACGAAATTGACGTGGATAATCCCCTAAACTTACCATTCATCTCATAGGTTTTTGGTCCAGTTGGGAATCCATCCCTGAAAAGGTCGCGACGGCTTAGAAATATTCATCTTAATACGATTCCGGCAGCTATTCCGAAAAGTCAGGTAGGTGCGCATCGTCATGTGCCCATTGAGCACATGAACCTATTTGAGGAAGGTACCTCCATGATGGACTCAGGTGATGAAGAGTACGTGCCTCTTAAGTCAGTTGCCGCACCGTCGTTGACCTCTGTTCCATGACTTTCGAAGTTTGTCACTCCTTGCCGAAAGCAGACTGTGCATCTGGACAACAAGAAGAAGCCTCCCGCTCATCTTGCTGACATTAAAAATCTGCCAGTTTCTGATGATTCCAGTTATTCTGATCCCCCTTATGATATTGTTGGTTTTTTCACAGGTGAGGTTGCAAGCGTGTCCACCCCGTTGGTTGCTGATCCGCCCTTGACTCCGTTAAATATGACTCAGCCGGAGGCTAAGTATGACTACTCTCCTAATTCTGATGGAGATGATACGATTGCTGCTATGCTGACTGAGTTGAAGTCCTAGAGAGCTTCCAGGAAAGCTCATGTTGGTTCGGGTGTTGTGTCACCGAACCTAACACCGCCTGCTGCTGATCTAGTTCCTTCCTCCAGCTCTGATACTGATCATCCTACTTCTGAGAGCGCACCGATCCACTCAGATGAGTCTGAGAAATCTTCTAATGATTCCCCGCTGCAGGAAGTTGAAATTGAAGACATGATTCCTGTTTCTGACAAGTTTTTGACCAGAGAAGCTGAGGAGCTATTTCTCGGATATCATCTCCGAGGAATGATTGATGAGCGCTGAGTCCCAGTGGCTATATTTAATAGGAATAACTTGATTGCCTTCCTTGAGCACAAAGGTATGTACACCACTGTTTTCATAGCCATGCCTTTTGTTCGCAATGTTGTGTTGGAATTCTATGCGAATTTGCTCCCTTCTGTCGCTGATCCCAAATCAGCCAATTATGGAAAAGTCTTTGTGCATGGAGGTGTTTATTCTTTTACTCCTGATTATTAATGAGTTGTTTGAGACTGCGAGTTATCGTGACAATTCCACTGCCGATGATATGAATGAAGTAGTTGAGTTTTTGTCTGGCGGTTTGCTTAAAGAATGGCATGAGCAGCTGCCTAGCACGCGCTTATCCTCACTGTACTCTGTCTCGCACAAAGTGGTGATTTGCAATTGGGTTCCTACAAAGAATGCTACGGTCGTCATGCGTCCTCAAGCGCAATTTCTGTTCAAGCTCAGCCGGGGCATCAAGTTTAATTTTGGCCAGCACGTATTTGATGTGGTCACCCGGTTTACCACAACTCGCGCAACATCCTCCTTCTTCTTTCCTTCCCTCATTTTCAGTTTGCTTGAAAATCAAGGCTTTAGGCCTAATGAGGAGAACATTTCCACGGGGGAGTCAGAGTGGTTTTCTTTACAAGGCCAGCATACAACTGGAGCTCGGGTTGTTGATCTCTCGCAGCAGGCGCCCACTCGAGCTACTAGAGCTTATGGTAACACCAGTTCTAACCTGGTGCCCAGGTTGCTTTACTTAATCATCATATTAACCAATTTCAAGCTCAGGTTGTTCAGTTGCAGGCGCTTAGAGACTCGTTCGTGGAGACCCTTTTGCTTTCTGACAAAAAGGGGGAGATGAGGCAGCTGGAGAAGACACAAACGATGATGGAAATGATGATAATGCTGATGTTACTGGTGGTGCAGATGCTGATGCAGATGAGTCGACGGAGAGTGACGAGGATGTGGCTCGCTTTGCCATAAAGAAGAGGAAGGCAAAGGATGGTGGGCTTTTCCCTCGTCGCTCCGTGAGGACTCGCAACCATTAACTTCTTGTGTGTTGATGTGTTGAAACAATATTTATTTGAATTTATTTATAGTTTGTAATTTTGAAAATGAATTATCTGTTCAGGAGGAGTTTAAAATTTAGGGGGAGTTTTTAAATATTTTGCTGCGTCTTGCTTACTTTGTCCAAAAAGGCAAAAGGGAGAGATTGCTGAGAATTTTATTTTTGACAATTATTCCTAATTTACCTTTTGTGGTTAATTGCCCTTCTCGGGCTCAAAATATATTAGAACTCTAAATTTGTTTTTAGATTGTGTTAGAAGTTTATTTAATTTCCTAAATTAGGATTAGAATAAGTTTACTTGTTTACCCAAATTAGGATTCTTGTTTATTTAAGACAAGAAGTAGTCTTGATTAAACATACGACTTGAATGCAGCAAGGGGAACGCAGAGACGCACGAACCGAACAAGAACACAAGCACGAAAAACTCTTGAAAGCCACCATCTTAGATTCATACATTCTTAAAGTTGCGTGACCAATAGAGAAGATCATCCTTCGTGGGGACACGTATTTTAGCATCATAGTGTTGATACTATTGTTTTCTTATATTACTTTATACTTTGTATTTTGATCTTGAACGAATTAAAGTAATATAATTTTCGGGTTTGTATATCCAGTTCGTAATCACGTTTGCTTACGAACGAAATTTAAATTGCTGTGTTCCTTTTAATTTTGATTTATTCCGCTACTGTTTATTTTTCATTCCGTTTGATGTTAGTTCTGTTGTTTTAACACCAGACTCAACATCAATTTACTGATACTTATTTTAACATCCATAGACCTGCCCAAATTCACAATCAACATAGCTTTCATCTTCACGGTCTGATGAAGAAGAACTGCATACCCTCATCCACATGGGCCATGAGACACGACATGATTGGCTGCTCTTCATGATCTAATATGCTCTCCTTTCGGGGATGGCTTATTATTAATTTTCTTCTGCTTATTTTAATGTTCTTACATTAATTTTATTTTGCTCATAAATTCAGATAACCCAACAATTTCACAAGCAACAAGAAGATATAATTCAAACAACTCATCTGGACGCCATAAAACAGACAACCTCTTTATATATAACTCACTAATAAAGTGAACACGAGAATCACTGATGAAGTAAAATTAAAGTAAAATAAGAAAAAACAACGATTAGTTACTTAAACTGATGTGATCTTACAATTACATTAATGCATCAATATTTGATTCCGTACACCTTATTTATGTGCAATAATTCATCAAGGTAGCAAAAGGGATGCAAGGAATTAAAACAAAACAGTTAAAACATATGAATACAGATAGAGTCACAACTGAGCATCAACTACATACACCACCACCTCATTAATTGGACACCAAAAAACCTATGATCAGACCTGAAATTAAAGGGAGACAAAAACACGAAACCAAGAAACCGGCATTGAGAACTCAACATCCCAACAACAAGAAGTAACTCTGGTCTGTCATTATAATGCTTCCAAGTCTGTCTTACACTATAGCTGTTATTGTTACTTCCCATTGGCAGGTTTTCGCCTCCCGGCAGCAGAAGCTGTTTGCCGCCCGGTTTTTTGCAACGGAGATTGAACCGTGCTCGTGACTCTCCTAGTCGGCTGAGGAATTTGGCTCCTAAAGACGTTAAAAGATACGTCACACTTAAAATCAAGACCATTAATAAGTCACCACAGTAAAATATAAAAACTTAATCACCTACAGAAAAACTGGTTGTAAATGTAAACAAACTCCAAATTGTAGGTAAAATTATTGTCGGTAAGTGTAAAATATAGTGACAAAGTGATTTCTGTCCGTAAATTCTGTTCGTAAACTGTAAGTTTTATTGTAGTGAGTATGATCTCGAGATAAAAAAGAAGTAAACAAAAAAATTGATTACCTCGTTTCTTGGGCCTTGGTCGGTTTTGGACTAGGCTTTCTACCTTTTGGTCCCACTACATTGGGCATGCTGTTGGATTTACGTATATTGAGTTGTGACTGGTAATCCGCCTCGGAGGAGTCACTAGTCGCGATCTCGAGATCGTCCGAATAATCGGTTGCTACCACCTCATACTGAGTAGTCCTAGCTAATCCATTATCTAGACTGTGCCTTCTACTTCCCGAGCCCTTGTTCGGAGATCGTTCCGGGTGACTCATGCCCTTCTGATAGAATATCTCGCCACCGTTTGTTTTGCTCACCATAATCTTATCGTCCCAATCACCGCTGACCCCTTTTTCTTCTTCGTTCCAGGGAGGAGAATTCACTATCAAGTCTTGCGGGTCCAAGCTGTGTCTTCTAGATGTCGATGTCGAGTTACTTTGGCCCTGCACCCACCATGCAAAAATAAAAATGAAAAAAAAAATCTTAAATATAATTTAATACGACATAAAATCTGCAAGCATGCAATAAGTTTGAGATGAATATAGTAGGATAAAGTGAGTAAAAAATATAATAATACGATTTTTTTTTGGATTTTCGAAACGTTATATTGCTCGGTTGGTTACATACCTCTGTCTTACAGACATCGTCAATACTATCCCAAGATAACTGTGATGGAGACGATCCATAAGCCGTCTCTCCTCCCTCTTTCCGTGCTAGGGCCGCTTTTAGAGAAGCTACCTGCACGTGTTAGATAATATACTCATCTTCCTGAACACAAAACGCAAAAGGCAAAGCATGGAAAGGACTATTAAGTACAGAGGGCATAACAAAAACCTGTTCTTTAAGTTCCTTGACATCAGAACCATCTTTGTTCACTTTAGCAGCACCAAGCTCGACAGTCGAGACACGTTCGGCAAATTTAAGAGTACTAAGTGTCTCTCCAAGAGCTTCAGGATCCGGACTAATGTGAACAAACATTAGAGTCTTGGCTTTCCCTCCTAACAAATCCAACCACAACGTACGGCCGGATCTTATTAGACATCAAGACAGGGAGATGAATATAGAGAAAGTCATATGACCTTACCTAGAGAATCTTGAAGCAACTGTGTGAGCTTGCTGTTTCTATAGGGAACATGCGATTGCTTTAAGGCGAGAGAGGATATCACATCTCCTAAAGCAGAAAGCGAGCGATTAATATGTTGAGCCTCCTTTAACCTTTCGCCTGTTGCCTCAGTCTTATCGAGCCTCTCGCTTCCCGCCAAGTCAACCAAGTGCATACAGCCACGAAGAAGTGCTCCGGACGTCAGATCTTTGCCTTGGACATGAACCGTGAGACAACTACAAAATACGATAGTTATGT
The DNA here is from genome assembly GCA_014905375.1 of Phtheirospermum japonicum. NCBI lineage: Eukaryota > Viridiplantae > Streptophyta > Magnoliopsida > Lamiales > Orobanchaceae > Phtheirospermum > Phtheirospermum japonicum. The sequence goes on along the minus strand of BMAC01000005.1, from coordinate 1,180,502 downwards.
TTTTCAGAACACGATTGTTAAGAACATAGAATTAAGTAACAAGAAGCTTATACCTGTGCGAACGACTACTCCGATCATTCATAAGGGTAGAACCGACGGTACGATTTTTATGACCAAGGTTCATCAAATTGATGACATCAGCTGTTGATGTAACGGGTACAAGATTTGCATTCGGTACATTAATACCGTTGGAAGTATTGTTACGGATTTCCAGTGTGTGTAGGAGTTAAGGGGACAAAAATGAGCTTACTTAGTTAAAAACACAATTCAAATAATATGTACAATACAAATAGTTTTGTCAAAGGATATCTTTTACTGCCACCATCTGTGGCGAGCAAATCTCTAACTTGCTCGTTGTAGATTTCCATCATCTGAACAGAGATATCATAAGCAATCATGTCTTTTCTCTGTTCAGAGATTAGGAACAAATCACTCAACGCCCTGTAGTTCACACCTAAGGTTTCTTTTGTAAGTTCCTTTGGTCCTGTCTGTATATATAAGACAATACATTGAAAAACTTGAAAGAAAAGAAAACAGATCATCAAAATTAAGTAATCAATGAATATCTCTACCATTGTGAAAGTTTTTCCCGATCCAGTTTGACCATAAGCAAATATGCAAACATTAAAACCATCAAGGACGGACCGAATCAGCGGCTGTGTATCCGCGAATACTTCTTCTGCAAAGGCGGAAAAAACGAAGATGAAAAAGGTGTCACTTGAAGAAAATGTTTTCAAATATATATGCTTTTAGAAACTTTAGTTACCTTGGGTTGAAGATGGACCGAAACACCTATTGAAAGTGAAAGGCTGCTTTTTCCCTTTTCCAACTTTTGCAGGAGTTATTATTGTGATTGAACCATCATTTATGTCTTCTACAGCGCTTGAACCACCTGTCTCCCCCGGCATAAAAGGACGCACTCGGCAGTATACCCTTATACTTCCTATTAGATATACGAGTAAAAATCATATCATCAAAAATGCCGATACGACATATATATAGTAAGTGCGTACTCAAGCCAATAAGAGTCTTTTTACCTTTGAGATCCTGTATTTGATTGTATAATTTGCGATTCTCCTCAACGACCTTTTTGTATCCAGAAGCCGCATGAGCCAGAGTACTCATGTGCTTACCTAAAGAAGTTAGATTAACGCCTATATTGTCGACTTCTTCTAGATAATTCATTCGAAGCAGTTGCACTTCTTTTTTTGCAGTGTGAAGCAAATTCTTCAAGTCCTACAAAGTGAATGAGATATTTATTTTTTCTTATAATTCCAAAATTGGAGATAAATATTCGATTCGTCTAGATTTGATCTCTACCTGTACACTCCTTTGCTGGTGGTTGACTAAGTCATAGTGCTTTGAGGTAAAGCCTGTTGGGGCAATAACAAGAATCTCATTTACAGAGAGCTTCTCGTCTTGCATTACGTTTGTTGAGCACTTTTCGTCGTCTTGTTTTATGTTTGTTGAGCGCTTTTCGTCATCTTGTGTTACGCTTGTTGTGCACTTTTCCTCTAGTGTTATGTTTGTTGAGCACTTCTCGTCGTCTTGCATTACGTTTGGTGAGCACTTCTCCTCTTGTGTTACGTTTTCGAAGCACTTCTCGTCTTGCGTTACGTTTGTGGCCTTACATATAACAAACATCAAATGTCACTTCTAGCTATCTGATGAATATCTATATACATTTTGAAATGCATTCAAAAAGGCAATATAAGTAATCCAATCTAATCTGACCACTATCTCCTCCTCTGTTCTGTTGGAACTCGGAACATCCTTAACGTGTGAAGTTGTTTGAATCTGTCATACCAAAAACAAACAAACAAACAAAATAAATTTATTAATTATTTAAATCTCCAAAATGAGTTTCTCTAGAAATTAGTATGCCTAAATTAAAGCAGTGAATAAAGCACTAGGCTTACGTGTTCTATAGGAACATCCTTAGTTCTGTAGGAACTCGGAGCATCCTTAACTTGTGAAGTTGTTTGAATCTGTTAAACAAAGAAAAGAAAAAGGAAAGCGTTAAATCTCCAAAATGGGTTTCTCTAGAAATTAGTAATCCTAAATTAAAGCAATGAATCAATGCATTTCATATCCATTAGAAAAAAATAAAAATCTTTGCATGGGAAGGTGATGGTATGTACAAGTAGTCACTTAAAATAAAGCATTAGGCTTACTTGTACGCTTTGGCTAGCTAGCCTACGCTCAATTTCTTCCATGACATAACTTAACATATTCTCCACAATCTGTTCAATGGAACCAATCAAGTTAAATATTAGAAAGAACGGTCAATTTGTAAACTAACAAAACTATGATCACTCACCTCAGGAATATCTTCTCGACTCTTATCAGACAGAATCTCGCGAACGAGTACATGCAAGGATTGAGAAATACCCTGCAAATTCGAAACGTGAGACCATATTCTTTTGTGGAATACTTAATAGCCATAAACATTAAGCTTATAACACACCAATTCATTAAGGCCTTGAGCATCATCAGCACCGACGCACGAGTTGTTGTCCTCGCTCGACAAAGTATCAACCGACTTGTCGCCAGCAGGCGAGTACCTAGAGATAAAATTCATAAATAGTTCCGAGTTTTTCCTGACGACTGCTTGTTTCCCTCCGGCAGGGGGCTTACTCGAGTTCCCACTGAATTTCCAGAGCCCGTTTCCACCACATTGTTTCCATTTGTTGTACGATTTGAGCGCCAATATGCAATGCACGATTCTAGAAGACTTTCCTCCCTAAAATTTCGAAAATAGTATTTATTCAATTCTTATCTTTCCTTTTTCATATTTCCATCTAGACAAAATTTGCATATTATATTTAGGATATAGTTCAAATGATGAGAACTAAGAACCCTGCTATATAATGTCATATGTGCTGCTATTTACAATCATGTTATATATACTATTTAAGAAAAATGGTATTACTGAAAATATTAATAAATATAAGGTGATATAGCATAATTTCAGGTTCTCATAGTTCACACACCAGGGATGGTTCTCACGTGAACAAAATTACTGAGGTACCTGCTCCAAATCAGAGGCTTCGAAAGTAGGAATTCCCATTTCCTCTATAGCTACAAGGAAATTCCTAACATTTTCAAAGTATTGGTATGCGGTGAGAGCAGCCCCATCGGGAATTGTTACGCTAACAGGAGGCGCTTCAATTACCTAGAAGCGAACCAAAACAATAATAATTATTAATATCAAGAAACCAAAACAAACTTACAAGAGAAAAGGAAACAAATAAGGTCGATGCATAAAGCATGCCGTACTTTTGAGACAGCACCGGGCTGGACCTTGTTAATTACATTGCAAAGTATAATCCCACTACGCAAACCGAGTCTAAAGTCTTCTTCTGAAGGCTCTGCCGGCAAATCTTTCCCAGCAACCACACCGGCCATCTTTCTTAACCATTCGGCCGCCTCATATCTTCTCAATGCTGCAATATATATGTATATATAATTCAGTTTTCCCCATAACATCTATCTTATATAAAATATTCATGCACTGCATGCCCACAATTAATTCAAGAACATATTATTTTTACAAGGAATGAACCATAATCACAAAGATAGGTTATAAGCATTGCCATACAGGCTTCTTGAGCTTTTCTTGAGGCCAAATCAATGTCGCTGAGTCTCTTTCCATGCTGTTGAAGCACATCTTCCACCATTGAAGCCACATTGAATTGCAACACTCCCTCCGCCATTGATGCTGCATAAATAAGGAAACAAATAATTCCACCCCACTTAGAAATCTTGGCCAAATTAGGGGCGTGTTTTCATGTGCATGCAATTATAAGATTTTTACATACATGTATAGACGTAAGAAAAACTGTATCTCGACGCGAGAAAGTGTGTTTACTTAATATGTCATAGGTTTCAATGGTGAGAGAATTATTTTTCTATTTTTTTTTTTTTTTTTCTCTTTCTCTAGCAAGAAGAAAGACAGAAATGCAAGGAAATTGTGGGAAGAAGATTAGGAGAAAAAGAGAGCTTTTTTTAGAAATAAAAAATAAAATAAAAAATAAATCTGTGAAATGGTTTTTGGATTATTGGATCTTTGTTTTCAGAATTTTGCGGTCATCCATGACTTCTTCTCTTGGTTCTTCTCTCTCTATATTCCACCCTCTAGTTTCCTAACTACTTTTTATTTCATTTGTTTACTCTCTTAATCCACAAAGATCGGCCTCCTCATGGTTCTTTTTTTGCACTATTAAGAGAGATGGAAAATTAAGCATATAAAGAAAGTAAATACTTACTTTATTGATATTGACACAAATAATTACTTTGTGCAAACATAATTTATAAGTAGGGGTTGCAATAGCTGACACGACATAATAGCCACTACAAAAAATTGATGTTTGCTGACGGATAGAAAATTTGATCAAATGCAATTCTTTCTTGTCGACGCAACGCCCCAAGTTTAATGCGTACCCATCTGGAAATCGAAAGGATTTAAACCAATCGCACAATGCAGTTTTCGACGGCTTATCAAGTGTGTAACAGGTTTTGGGACACTTTCCTGACCTGTCTGGCGCCAGATCCGAATTTTACAATACTCATTCAACTCTTCCCTTGATTTTGACATGTCCTTGATCTTCCCACTCGCATTCATCACCGCGTTGAAATATTGTCGAACACATTTTTCTCTCAGTGCATAATATCTAAATTGTGGCGAATTAGATTTGTCCTCCAATATGGCAAATCCCAAAAATGCTTCGTTTTCTCCAACCAGACGTTTTGGAAATTTATACATTAGCGACTGTTGCATCTAGTTCAGTGACTTTCAGAAGCCCCAATCTTTCTATCTCTGCTAAAATTTATGTCCCTGAGCGGACGTTCGGCGGTGGAGACTTGACAGATCTTCTTTTTCGAAAGCGTCGTTTATTCTTTCTAAAATGGTGACCGCATTCAAGAAATCTCCAGTGATTGTAGAACCACGATTGCTTCCCACTTCACTTAAGAGTGAAGGTGTCTGATCGTTTCATATTGTAAGAAGAAGTTGTTCGACCGGTCGTACTCCATCTGTACAACAAAGAATACGCATGAAAATCGCTAATTGTCTACATAAGGGTTGCTCGCAATTGGAAATTTTATTTTTTTAGATATATCGTATGAGGGAGCCTCAACCGTCCGCAACTGATTTAGCTCGGCGATTAGAGATTGCAGAAACACATCGAGTTTGTCTTTCAGATTCTTTCGCCCTGGTACAAGAATGTTGAGAAACATGAACTGCTCTTTCATGCACATTTACGGAGGCAAGTTGCAGGGTGTAACTATGACAGGCCACGATGAATATTGTGCACCAAACTTCTAAATGGTCGAAAACCATCTGCACAAAGACCTAATCTCACATTTCGAGTTTCAACAGCGAAATCTGGATGAGTCGGATGGGTAGCGTATAACATCATCTTCAACCACGTGTTTAGCATGCCTCCTCATATCTTTTGCTGTAGCATTAGATGCGTGCAACCTCTACAGATGAGGAGTTAATGGAAAATAATACATCTTCTTGTATGCGACGTGGGCCTTCTGTCGTTTTGTTTTACCTTGAGAAACGGGTTTGAACCGAGATTCACTGCAAAATTTACAGATTGCCAAATCAGAATCGTCTCTTCAGTAGATCATACAATTATTTTTGCAACAATCCCGGTAAGCTCAAACCCCTTAGCAACTTCTTACTGTTGTAGAAGTTATATATCAGGTACGAGATTGTCTTTCAGTACAATCTATTTGATTAATTCACTTATGAGACATGTGATTCTCTGACTTCAAATTCATGAGATGGAGAACTAATGACAACTGAGTATGTCCCTCACACCCTGGATACAATGGTTGATTTCCAGCTTTCAACATGTCGTAAAATTTCTGAGCGTCAGGGTTCGGCGACTCTTCCATATCTGCAACCACGTCAAAATCGAGACCAGCTGCATCTTGAACTATATTAATGTACACATTTGATGATTTTTCAGAAGCGATATAAGAGGGTCCTCCAGCATGAAAATCGTGATGGCGTCCAAAGGTGGTGGGACAGCTTTCTCCGTGGTAAATTCATACATAGTAATTCGACACGAACTCGTGTCTAACCAAGTAGTACTTAATATCATTGATATCGAGAAACCTATGATTCCTAAACCTACTATGATTACAAAGACATTTCAGCCTCTCTCCGTCCTTATGAACGGAATGTGCTTGAGAAAATTCAATAAGGCTCTCGACTCCATCCACGAATTATGAGGATAAAAAGCCATTGACGATTCGTTTGTACATCCAACTACAATCGGAACTCATCCTATCATTAAATAAATGTTATATTTATTTATTGAAAAATGGGCAGCACGAGGGTGGCTAGAAAATGATTGAATTTTTGGTAAGAACCCTATCCCATTCGAAAACGTGATTTCCAGTAATAAAACGTCTTAGTACATGAATTTTTGTTGACTAAAAATTTCGGCAGCATCTCCCTTTAGTTCTCTAAGTACACATATATTGTAGTGCACCCGAGAACAAAAGAGAGCTACTGAACCAAAAATTTTATAACAACAAAAAAACATATAGATAAGATAAGACATATTACAATCACACTCTCAAACTATCCAAATAAGAGGATAATTTAGGATGTAGTATCAAATTCTCTATTCGATATTAAATCCCAAATGAGTTTAAGGTATATTGTTTGAGTGTAGATAGAAAGATTATATTGTGGATCAAAATTATTTTAAACCCCGTTATTGGAGGGACGAAACCTCCTGATTAGAGTAGATTTGTCCTTATTTTTATTAGTATTTTAGTACGATTTTCTATTTGTTTTTGGTATAAGTTGGACGATTTAAGCATAATTTCGTATTTTTATAGTTTTGACTTATTTTACCGTATTTTAATCGTAATTGATGCAAATAGGTGATATTTCGTTGTTTTCACCTTACAGCTAAGTAAGCGGAAGAGTTCAGCGCGTAATAGACGAAATTCAATGTTCAGGAATATGAGAACGAGCTTTCCGGCGAAACGAGTAGCAAAAGATCGAGAGACGGAGACAGACGCTCTGTCGCGTCGATTGACGCGACCGTCGATGCTCCGTCGACGCGAGCCATGACCCGCATCAGTCGACTCAAGACCGACGCAACTTGCTGAAGCGTCGACCGAAGGAGCGTCAGTCGACGCACCGTCGATGCAACTTGCTGAAGCGTCGACTGAAGGAGCGTCAGTCGACGCACCGTTAATGCAACTTGCTAAAGCGTCGACCGAAGGAGCGTCAGTCGATGCAATTATCTGAAGCGTCGATGCAAGCCCGCGTCAGTCGATGCACCCGCCCAGGCAGCACCAACGCCGAGCACCAGCGCGCGTCAGTCGACGCACCGTCGACGCGATGGCCCAGAATTCGGATTTTAGGGTTTCTTGTGCTCAAAGACTTGCAATATCTATAAAAAACCCTCTATATTTCGGATCTTTGAGAAGAGAGACACCAGAGACACTTAACACACGACCACCTAGGGTTCCATAGATTCCAATAACAATAATTCCACATCTCATAACGAGATTTGAAGACGGAGATCAAGGATCGAAGAACAACGAGTCCAAAACATCGAATTCGAGTTCGGGATTCAATCTTCGCCCAAGATCAACGTCCAAACTCCGGAATAGCTGGAGCTTTTTACTGCTTTCATTAGTTCAATAAGTACTCTAAACTCTTAGATAATTTCGTAGTTAATTTCTTAGTTTAATTCTTAGTTAATTGCTCAGTTAATGCTAGAACTAGTTTAATTAGCTTGATTGTTTTATGCTTGGATATTGGTTTAATTTAGTTTATTTATGCGAGTTGATTTATGCTTAGTTATTCGTTAATCTTAGATACTTATGATTCATTGCTTAGTGGTAATTTCTTATGCTCATGCTCTTAGATTCGTTAATTAGGTTTAATTTATGGTTGCATATTATTGATAGTTTAATTAATGATCGTAGTTGATGATCTAGTTAGAATAATTAGTTTAATTAGCCTTAGTTTAATCATTGATTTAGTTTATAATGATCAACTCAACATCTTTCAAAACCCCAAATGTACATGTATTTTACTTTAGTTCGTAAATTGAGAAAAACATCCGAAAGACCGAACAGTTATTTCCTCGAGAGATACGACTCGAGTCAAACTTATCACCCTACAGTTACCTCGTACTCTTGCGAGCAAACTAACGTGCTTTTAAATTAATTTATTAAAAACAGGGTGCACAAAAGTTTGGATCACCTCCCCGGCCGGCACTGTAAACCACATCATCACAGATGTATACATCAACCAATAAATCACATCATGTAAACAATATCTACAAAATAACGTATATGTTAAACACAACATCCACGTACCGATCACCACGGTATTTCAAAACCACCATCACCAACATTTTAAAACCCCCATCATTTTTTAAAATAATTTTGAAAACTATTTTTGGAGGGACGAAACCTTTCGGCCGGCGTCGTATACCACGTCATCACCGACGTCTTCTCAACCAATCACAACATCAATCAATCATAATTACTTCTTAACAACAAATCTTAACATACATTAAATTAACATAACCGATCACCATGACATTTAAAAACTACCATCGCATACACTTTAAAAGATAAATGCATAATCGAACCCTTAATGAACACTAACGAACCCTAATTGCATAATCGAGCCCTGTTTGAATTAACGAACCCTAATTAAATAATTATTCCTAAATTTAACCCTAATTATATAATTATTCCTAGATTAAACCCTAATTATAAAATTATTCCTAGATTCAACCCTAAAACTAATACTATAACTAACCCTAAACTATATAAATTACAAAAATAACAAAAAAAGGGGGTGCGGGGTTACCTTTGCTTGCGGTGGTGGCTGGAGAAGATGGCAGCGGCGGCTGCTGGGTTGCTGCGGTGGAAGGCGGTTGTGGAGAGGATAGCGGTGGTGGCAGAGAGCGGTGGTAACGGCAACGACAACGACAGTAGAAACGGAGGGCAACGGCAGAGATTTGAGGTCTTTTTTTCTTTTGGTTGTAAAGTGAGAAGCAGGGGCATCCTGCTGCTGTTTTAATAAATGCGACCAAGGGCACTAATGCCCTCGGAAAAACCTTTAGTAATTACCGAAAGAAGTTATCTCCCCTCGGTAATTTCCTGAAGGGAACTAGTACCCCTCGGTTTTTTTAAAATAAAAAAATCAAAAAAATTAGAAAAAGGCGTATTTACCGATCAATAACCGATTTTCGTGGTTCTATGACAATGAAACGCAACTCGTGTCACCTTCACAAAATCACGACGCTTATTCGCTTTGCATTTCCAACCTAACAAGTTGATCGATCGATCGTATCTTGGTTTGTTGTTCGAATTACACGACACGTGTAAATACGCACACGTTCGATGATATTTTTCTAGCGAGACCAGGTAAAAACCACCCCGCGTACCTAAAATGATAGGATATGATTTATTTTTACACCTTTTTTATTTTTCTTTCGATTTTTCTAATTTAAAAAACAAGGGGAATCTATTTCCCTTCGGTAATTTTCCGAGGGAAAATAGTTCCCCTCAGTTTTTTAAATTAAAAAAATCAAAAAAATAGAAATACGTATTTACTGATCAATTATCGTTTCTCGTGGTTCTATGACAGCGAAACGCACCTCGTGCCACCTTCACAAAATCACGATGCTTCTTTGTTTTGCGTTTCCAACCTAACAAATTGATTGATCGATCACCACGAGCTTGTAGCTCAAGTGGTATCACTAACCCTTTATAAGGGTGTTGACAAGGGTTCGAACCCTTGACCTCTCAAGTTATTTGAGATTTATCTTCTACTTTCCAACCACTTGACCCAACCTATTAAAAAAAAACTGATCGATCGATCGTATCTTGGTTTGTTGGTCGAATTACAAGACACGTGGTAAATACACACATGCTCGGTGATATCTTTCTAGCGAGATCGGGTCAAAACCACCCCACGTGCCTAAAAGGATAGCATATGGTTTATTTTTACGTCTTTTCTATTTTTTTTTAATTTTAAAAAACAGAGAGGAAGTAATTCCCCTTCGGTAATTTTCGAGGGAAAATAGTTCCCCTCGATAATTTCTGAGGGAAGTAGTTCCCCTCGGTAATTTTCGAGGGGAATTAGTTCCCATCAGTTTTTTAAAATTAAAATAAATCGAAACAAATTGATAAAAAATAGAAAGGGTGTACTTGCCAATCAATTATCAATTCTCGTGGTTCTATGAAAATGAAACACACCTCGTGCCACCTTCACAAAATCACAACACTTCTTCGCTTTGTGTTTTCAACCTAACAAGTTGATCGATCGTATCTTGGTTTGTTGGTCGAATTACAAGACACATATAAATATGCACATGCTCGGTGATATCTTTCTAGCGAGATCAGGTCAAAACCACACCATGTGCCTAAAATGATTGCATATGGTTTAATATTATAGCTTTTCTATTTTTTTTTATTTAAAGTTAAAAATATAGAAAATACATATTTACCGATCAATTCCCGATTCTCGTGGTTCCATGACAACGAAATGCACATCATGACACCTTCACAAAATCAAGACACTTCTTCGCTTTGCATTTCCAACCTAACAAGTTGATCGATCGATCGTATCTTGTTTTGTTGGTCGAATTACATGACACATGTAAATACGCACATGTTCGATATCATTTTTCTTGCGAGACTGGGTCAAAACCACTCCCCGTGCCTAAATGATAGGATATGGTTTATTTTATGTCTTTTCTATTTTTTTATTTTCTTTAATTTAAAAAAAAAAAACAAGGGGAAGTTATTCCTCTCGGAAATCCCGAGTGGAATATATTTCCCTTCGGTAATCTTTCGAGGGAAAATAGTTCCCCTCGGTAATTTTGAGGGTATATATGTATCTTCGGTATTTCCGAAGGGTGAATTATTTCGGTAATGATACCATCGGAAAGCCCTTGGTATTACCTTCGGTAATTATGGTGGCAAATATTGGCGCCGTGTTTTCGAAGGATTTATTGAAGGGAGTAATACTGAAGGTAAAAATCCTCGGTAATGTCTTCGGTAAAAATTACCTTCGGTAATGCCCTCAGAATTTTCGAGGGCATTATTTCCCTAGTATTCCCCTAAATACTTTTTTTTTGTAGTGTATATAACACATTATAAATTGAGAACCCCATTTAAAAGTTCTACAAACATAAAAGTGCTACAATACAACTAAACAAACATTTGGTTGAACTTAGAGCTACCTCAATTTAAAAGTATTGGTAATTATCAGTTCCCAATATAAACTTCTGCAATATTACCGATCCTCAATATTATTGATTCCCAATATTGAGAATTATTAATTCCCAATATTATCGATAATATTGGGAGTTGATAATTCCCAACAATATTATCAATTCTCAATATTATCCATTCCCAATATATTGAGAATTATTAATTCTCAATATTATTGATAATATTGAGAGTTGGTAATTTTCCAATATATTGGGATTAATTCATAAATATTGGGAATTATCGATTTTCAAAATTTGTATTGATTCAAAAATATTGGAAATTATCAATTCTCAAGATTTTTATGGTATTTTGTATTTTTATTGAAGAAAAAACACGATTAGTGTGCTTTCGTTAAAAAGTAATTAATGAAGGAAAATTTAGATATTAGTTATTTTTATGTATTATTAAAACATTAATTGATACCCTATATAAAGAGAGTCTTTGATGAATACGAGAACCCTAATTCTATTATCTTCTTTTTGTCTTCTTCCTTTGTACTTCTCCTTTTTCATGTTATCAGCACAAAACTCTAACCTATTGAGAGTGATCGACAAATAAGCCTCCATAAACCAAAAGAACAATTATAAAATTTTCGTACTTAGAAAATCTAACTGCGCTGAAAATATGAAAAACCACATTTTGAAGATTTAACCATTGGGTCACGCTCCAATTTTTACAGCACCTTTCAAACCTATTGATTTACGTTCTAAGTGGTGGAGGTTGGGTTCTAATATTTGAGGCAACATATATTGAATTTCGAACAAAGCAAGTTTTGTTTTCGGAATTTCCTATGCAGCAATCCTCAAAACAAGATTGCACACAATCAAATCGTTGGATCAAGCTCGTATATATTGTTTCAAACACAAAATATTTAAATCTTAATGGTAGAGATCTGAATGTGATTTATGTAGCATCCTATAATGAATTCTGAATAGAGATGATTTTGTTTTCCAAAATTGCCTGCGTAGTTTATTTTTTTATAGGATTTATACACATTCTAACCGTTGGATGAACTGTAGTTTAGATATAATGTTTATAACACATAGAGGTTAGGTCTAGATGGTGAAGATCAGGTTTTAAGTACTCTATCACAGAAGCATGTCGTGGACAGACCTACTGCAAAAAGAAAAGATGAGAAATGTCTTAAGAAAGAATCGTGTCTTTTCCCCAAGGTAATTATGATTATCCTCTTATTTATTAATTAAAATAATATATGTTTGTTTACATTTATATGTGTGATGATGTGTATGATCTCTTAAATTAAGTTCTTATACAAAGCATGAGTTTTTGTTACTTATGATTAAATTGTTAATGAAATTATATGTGCATGCCACGTTATGTACAATCTTGGAAAATATGCAATTTTGCAATGTTTGAATAATATTCATAGAGTACATATTATATTTCTTATTCTCTTAGATCATTTCTTACTTATAAATCGGAAATGAAGTTACCTACATGATTAGATGAGAGATTGATAATGATTTTGTCAATAAGTTTAGTTAAGCATGAATTTCGTTAAATTGGTAGTTTCATGTATTTTGTTAATTCTCTTAATATTTAAATACTATATGCTACTTTCAATATATGTATCATTGATTTTACATTTGTATATTTTCATGATAATGAAATTTTATGAATGATACAAAATTAGTATAAATCAGAACTGTGATAAAAGTATATTAAAAAAATATCAAAGAAAGAGTGTGAACTATGTTTTTCAATCTATTATCTAAAAAAATTGATTGAAATAACTCAATATAAATTCAAAATAATATGCTAAAAAGAAACTGAGTACTACCATAAGTTGTTTATGTGAATCAAAATAACTATAATTTTACAAAAATACCATTCACCAACCCTCAAATGACAAAGAATCACCAAATTATGTCAAAGTCAATTATATAATGAATCTGAGGCTTCATGTTGACCCAAACTTATGTCCGAATATGCTAGCTTGCCCTTTCCTTTGCCTGGTTGGTGGTGAAGGATGAGAAAGATACCTGGATGGAGATGGGGATTAGATATTAGTTATAAACATTCTATGAACTTTGGGATACCCTAAAGGAATACTTTGAGAAGTTTATTATACACTACTCCCAGGCCTAAGGTTCAGTGGAAAGAAATCTTTCTGCTTGCTAAAAATGGTCAATGACTTGTAAATGGATATGTTGCAACTCAAAACATATCTTACCATATGTGAAAAAGAAAGTCATATAAAACGACAATTAGTAGTTGAGAGACACGATCTCACTCTATTTTTTCACTTAAGCAAACATACTGATGCACTCATATAATATTAACTATGACAGGTAAGTCATTGAGAGACATGGTCATATTCTTCATAATAACAATGTTAAACCTTTAGATAAGGAAATTTCTTGAGACTGATTATGGTCGATATGAATAGTTAAAATAACATCAATGCAAAGGAGGCGAAACATGTTGATCCCTACCTATGTGGAAAGAATTCACCACAAGGTAATATATGTATAGGTTCATGATATTTATTGGTCATGGTAGAAGTAGTAGTGGTTCTTCCAATGACCTTGCTTAGTTAATCGATATTCTCAATTTTAATTAATGAGATTTATTTGTTTCTTACTTTACAAAGAACTTGTGAAAGTATAATGAATAATTCTTATTAGACTATTATATTTGGTCTTAAAGTTTATTTTGATTTCAATTTATGTTATGTGACCAGACTTAATTTAAGTATTTTTTGGTTTATTGGTAAATTTTAGATTTCATTCTGAAGCATTGTATGTAATATTAGTTAAGTTTATTTACCACACATTTAAATATAAGGTTATAATGTAACATATCTAGCAAATAAAACAAAATATTAGAATGAAAAGTATGTCATTTAAAAATCTCTGAAGAATGGGAGAATTTATCGAGGAATAGATAATTATTCAGTGAATTAATAACGCATATGTGACTACAGTGATTGTATCATCCTAACCAATCAAATGGTGAGGAACTGACAAATTCTTGATGCCCAGTCACACATTGATTAAATCTAAAAGCTCAGTATGCACCAAGAGCCAAACGAAACTTTTTAAGTTTAATGATATTCATGTTGATGATTATCATTGAGAAACGCATTATGAGAATGGAACGATACCTTTAATTTATGTGGAATGAAGCACGTTTTAGAGAAATTAGTGAGTTAATCTAGTAATTTTAATATACTACTATTTTGATTATTGAATCATAAGATATGACCAACAATGAACACTTGGACACTGACTCGTTCATGTTTTGACATTACTGGTATCGATACTTTGGTCGTGATATTATGATCCATATTATATGAAATTATCATGGACATCTTTTATTTTAAGTGAAACATGAAATGAGATATAAATCTGATGCAAAATATAATATTGACCTAGTGATATTCAATTACAGACAGCGCATTCGAAAGAATCATTACATATATTCATATCTAAAATATACGTAACTCTTTTTTTTTCTTTCCAAAACTTGCTCCTTATCAAAAGTGTATGATTGAGACTTTCATATGCTAAAGATATAAAGTTTAACATTCCATTCTTATAATTGATAATAAGTGATACGTGTGGACATAACCATTGAAATGTGGACCATTCAAGTATTTTATGATTTTAGTCGATGATTCGGCACGTATTTTCCATAAAGAATATTGCATTTGCAATAGTCCTAGCACATTTAGTATGATTGAGTACTCACAATCATCCATAACTTATAACGTTAGAGAGTTTACATCAAAATTATTTGATGCCTATTGCATGTCAATCAAGATCGATGTAGAGCACCCTAATGTGCATGTACAATAAGTTCTCAAAACCGTCAAAAAGAATATATATATGGTGACTAAGATAATATTTATGCACAAACATATTTTTGTCTTTGCACGGGGTTATGCAATATTGCACGCAATTCTTACTTATTCATTTATGACCCTCTGCTAACCAAATATTTTTGCGTACCAGTAGGTAACTAGATATAAGCCTGATAATTCATACTCACACATATTTGATTACGTAGTATATGTGCTTTTTGTACCCCATATATTCATATGGGTTTTCAAAGATAATTATGTATTTATATTGGATATGAATCTCCAACTGTCATCGACTATTTGAAACCTTTAACAGATGATCTCTTTACCGCTAAATTCGTGGATTTGTCACTTTAATGAGATAGTCTTTCCGTCATTAGAGGAAAATGAGAAAAGGTATATTTTTTTTAATGGAACGGCAGGAATTGTTTCATACGCTTTCTCATTTTAAACTCCACATTTCACAATGTATACTGAAATTAAAGTAAATGAACAATTGATCCTCAAAGCATATGAGATTCGATTTTTAAAGTGAAGAGATCATATATTCGATTTTCGCACTTGCTTTGATCAATACTCGCCTAAGGAATAAGAGGTCAGGTATGGTATAACTTCCAATAATCATTAATTAAGATAATTCATCTCATGATATTATCTTTGGTTATACTTATATCCGTGAATCATTATTGGAGGTCGCTCTGATGTTTAATATGATTTCAGAGAACAAAGAAATAACAATGTACTATGAGAGTTTATATGAGTTGGTGGAAATAATTTCCACACACATTAATGATGTGTACAATGTTGCTCAAGAAATCAAAGAACACAATGATATCGAACCATGCTCTATTGAAATGTCAACAAAGAGCAAGTTGGCTAAATGTAAAGAATCAATCTAGGTAGAAGTAAATTCACTGACAACAAGATAGGTATTTAGTCTAGTTGTGCTAGCCTCACCAAGTGTAAAGCTTATAAGACACAAATAATGTTTTGTCAGAATGAGAAAAATAAAGTCATGGGATGCAGAACTAGACTTAAAGCAAAAAATTTCTCACAATGCCCTGGAATTGACTATGAGGATATGTACTATCATATAATAGATGTTATAATTCCAAAAAATTTAGAATGCAGCTTATACCTGTAGTTACATCATATCTTTATGGGAATCATGATTTTGAGATATATATGAAAGTACTTGATGACCTTTCATTGCCAATGCACGTGACACTAATCTACGGAGTACATTTGAAATTAAATTGAAATGCTCACTTTATATATTAAAATAATCCAGGCGGATGTGGTATAATCGTCTAAGTGAGGGAAATGATAATATATACCCTTGCGTATTATAAATAAAATAAGTTTGAATTTTTAATTCTAGCTGTATATGTCGATGGTATGAACATAATATGCACTCTAAATGAAATAAGAGAAACCGCTAGCTACTTGAATTCTTAATTTGAGATAATGAATCATGGGAAAAATCAGTCATGGCAAGGCTTTAAACTAAAACCCAAGTTTGTGGAATACTAAATTCTACAGTCTGCATATATTTAAAAGATGATGAGGCGATTAAACATGGGTAAGTGCAATATGTTAGCACTCCTATGATTGGTCAAAGTGAGGATATACGGGACAGAGAAATGACAAAGAACTAGAAGGAGCTGGAATTCTCAACCTATGTGCAATATGCGCATTATTGTACCATTACTAACACACTTGAACAAATATAACTTTCTCGATGACTAGTTATCTTGATTTAACTCAAGAAAGCACAATGTCACTAGAATGGATTCAAAACCTATTTTGATACCTAAAAGTAACCATTAGCATGAGTTTATTTTTCCCATTCATATATATAATTGAGACTGTAGATGATCTTGTAACCCTTAAAGAAAATATTCAGTTTACTTTTTATTATAAAACACTAAAGAACATTGTTGATGTTGGTTACCTATTCAGTCCATGTAAAGAGATGATTACCATACATGTAGTAGTTCGTGAGTATCTATGATAAATGTTTTAATCATACATATCTCTGAAAATAGTGGCTTGAACTCTACCACATAAGAATTTGCTTGTAGTTGTGAAGATAATGCAAGTTGCAATGAACAAATGAAAGTAGGCTACATGAAAGATGATAATACAAAAAACATCACCATAATTATTCTACTACCAATAATCATGGCCAATAATGATCTAAGAACTATAGCAAGAGGTACTTACTAATGCACGGAATCAAAGAAGAGTAGGTTGCAAGATGGGTCTCAAGAGTCAGGCAAATTGAGGAAGTGGAGACTTTCGGAGCTCACTTGATATATGTATATATCACTTTCAAAGTTCTCTTAATAGATGTACATATCAGAGAGAGGTGTAGACTTCAGAGGAAGTCTCAACATAGGTGTGTTGTACTTTTTTTTTCCCTTCGACCAAGTTTTTCTTTTCTCATTGGGTTTTGTTACTTGGAAGGTTTTTAACAAGACAACAATGAAGCACCATTTCACCCTTTGACTTGGCACATGGGGGAGTGTTGAAAAAACACAATTAGTATGTATTCGTCAATTAGTAACTGGTGAAGGACAATATAGGTATTTTTTTTTATCTTTATGTGTAATAGAAACATGTATTTAATACCCTATATAAAGGGAATCTTTGGTAAATAAGAGAACCCTATTTTATATTTTTTTTTCTACTTTTCCTTTTCAATTGTTCAATTTTTCCTTTGTCATTTGTCTTTTTCCTAGTACATCTTCTTGTATGGTATTTAAAATGATTTAGCATTTAGGCTGCCAAGCTAAATGATTTCTTTCATAATTTCACAATAATATTTATATCTCTTCAAGTGCACTGTTAATAGTTTTGGGGATTGGGAGTCAGTTTTTGGAATCTGGATTCCCCCCTTCATATTAAAGTGAACCAATTGTGGTTTAGAGAAGCTTTCTAAAAATCACATACAAGTAAAAGAAAAAGGTATAAAAACACATTATAAGTCCTAAACTCTTCAAAAATGTTAGACGTATTTTTCAAAAGAAACACAAAGACTTTTCAAGAAGAATTGTCGATCACAGAAAAAAAAAACACCTATTCTCACCTTGAGTGGAATCACTAACAGGACCCCATACATCATCATGCACATACTCAAGAATATCACGACTAGCAAAATTATTTGGAAAGGTGAAACAAGGAATTGCATGCGTTGTTGTTTGCCATACACACAAGAATCATAAAAGGGCAGACAAGAAAATTTATCCTTACCAAAACAACCCTATTTATGCAAATTTTCTAATCCCTTACTACTCATATGACCTAGACGCTTATGCCATAAATCAATTTGGTTAACATGCACAGAATTTGTAAAACTAAGCATAGATTTACAGTTAATAGTGCAAACATACAAATTTTGCCACTTTTCAAATTTTACCCTTCATGATCTTCATAACACCCTTACCCCACCTACCTTCTAACCCATCATCCTCAAGTGCAGCACCTGAAATCAAGTTACGAAACGAATCAGGAACATATCTCACATTCTTGAGAGTTAGAACATAACCAGATTCAAAATGCAAGCAAACATCATCCGGACCAACAACATCATACATTTTCCATTTTCCATAGAAACATGCCTATGATTGACTTCCTTATAATTAGAAAACATATAATTATGTTGAGAAATGAAATGTGCATGCAGAATCAACAAGCCACTCAGTATCACAAAGATTAGAACGCATAGAGTTCACATTATCATGCATATCATCAGACTCAATAACCATATAAACATGACCCATGCTATCATTACAAGACGCCATATTTGCATGATCAGATTATTCTTTGTTTTCTTTAGGTGGGGACATATAAAATGGTTAGTGTCACCACAATTGTAACACCTGCGACCTTTTGAATGAGGTTTAGACTCACTCTTTCCTTTTACCTTTGGTTTTAGAAGAATTAGAGTTATTTTAACTGGTGGAGGCCTGATGGTTTTGAAAATGGTTTTGAGACCTACCTTTAACAAAATTAACCTCACCATGACTCTTATTTCCTTATTGTCTTTTAAATCCAATTCATTACTTTATAATAATTTGTAACCGTATCGAGACTTACCTAATCTCTACCATACTTAATTACAGATTTAACGTCATTATACGAATCATGAATAATATTTAAAATTACAATAGGGGAATAATCACTAATGTGTTTGTCACTGTTTTGCTTCATGTCCAAAATAAGTTTTGTAAGAACGTCCAGGTTTTCATCAATGTCTTTAGAGAAATCAAGTTTAAATCTAAAAAAACTTTCAAGTAAAAATAGTTTACTTGGCAAAGAAGTTTCAGTATAAATCTCTTTTAATTTTTTCCAAAGTTCTTTTTTAGAATCAAGTTTGCCATTTTACATAACATGGAGTCAGATAAATTCCGAATTATAGACGAATGCGCCAATTCATCTATTTTATGTTTTTACTTGGCTACATTTCCAACATTAAATGGAAGATCAATCGCTTTGAAAACTTTTTGTTGGATTAAAATACCTTTCGATATTTACTGCTAAATTTGAGAATTGCCTTTTCCATCAAATAGGACCAAGTTAAAAGCTGAAATTGATGTCATTTTTAACACACAAAAGTTTTTAAGAAAATGACACAACAAAAAAAGTTTAACAAGCACAGGTCACATAAGAGGGTAATCAAAAAATTAAGCAAAAGCAAATACAAGCACAAAGAAATTTCGAGCACAATGAACAAGTTAAAGACAAATAATCGCTGGATTTATAAGTATACCATAGTGAATACTTATCAGTCTGAAAACTAAGTTCTCAAATAAGTCAATTAACGACCTTAACCCAAAATTAACAGTCCACGCCCCTCCAGATCCCCTATGGTGCTCAGCGGCCCATGCAAGAGGGTGTAAAGTACGTGAATCGAATGAAAATATATGTACGATCTACTTGATGATAAATAAATTAACAAAAAGTAAATCAACACGTAAGCTCCGACAAGGACAAATTACGAAGAGGGGACAAAGAAGGCAAGTTCGACTAACCTAGAGCTAACATAAATCTATGAGCTAGGTCCTAAACAGTTAAACCCGCTACTAGCGGTATTCACGCTACGAATTTAAATGCAGAGAGGATCAAGCTAATTTACCAGAGTGGGATCCCATGTAGGGACCCCAGTCCACTGGTGCGGTGAACGACTAGCCGCTCTGATACCACTATTGTGTGGTGAGTCGTCCAATACCCACGTTGTTCATCATTACGGAAGTGTAGATAGGTTTTTCTTAATTTTTCATATCTGTCGGCTCAAACAAACATCTCAGAATATTGTTGCCCTCACTTAGTTGACGACGTGTTTGGTTGTCCTTAGCCCGAAAAGTTGTTGTCCATAGCTCAGTTCTCTTTCTCGGCCCGTACTAATTGTGTTGGAAGTTGAAGAGTATAAGCTTGAATAAATAAATGGATGTGACTTTTGATATGGTGTCCATTCATGCACATGTGTGTCCTTTCATATTGTGTCTTTTCATATTATGGGATTAGTTGTGTCTTTTCATTTATGTAGACCAGTCCTATAAATAGCCATGTATTTTTTATTTCTAAGCATGAGTTTTTTACAAGAGAGTTCATTAATAATTGTGTGTTTAAGAGAAATAAACAAGAGTGTTTATATATTATTCTCCACATATTTTTTTCGCTGCGACTTAAATATTGAGCCCACATTATCCAACAAAGTGGTATCAAGATCAAGGTTTGATTCTCTACAAAGACAATGGCCGCAAGTGGAACATTCCCATTTCTGAAGCTCTCGAAAGATAACTCCAATCGATGGAGCATTCAAATGAAGATATATCTTGGTGGACAATATGTTTGGGAAACTATTGAAAGAGAATATGATTTTTCATGAGATCCCACTACTTTAATCCAAGCCTAAAGGAAAGCCTTAAAGGAAGCTACGGTAAAAGATCAAAGAGCTCTCTCTATCATTCAACTTGGCATGGATGACAACAATTTTGAGAAGATTTCACAAGCAACCACTGCGAAGCAAGCGTGGGATATTCTTAACAATTCTTTCAAAGGCATTGACAAAGTTAAGAAAGTTCGACTCTAATCACTACGAGGAGAGTCTGAGTCATAAAGATGAAAGAATTCGAAGAAGTATCTGACTCTATCTCAAGGGTTGTGAAGGTTGTTAACCAGCTCAAAAGTAATGGAGAAGAACTAGAAGAAAAGCGAGTTGTTGAAAAGGTACTTCGATCTCTTGTGCAGAAATCTGACTACATTGTAATAGCCATTGAAGAGTCTAATGATGTCGAGACCTTTAACTTGAATGAGTTGCTCGGAAAATTATAAGTGCATGAAGAAAAATTAAAAAGACGAACGAGAGAACTGAAAGTCGAGCAATCTCTTCAAGCAATGACGATCAACTCCATCCAACATAAATCTGGTAACTTTGGATATCGCGATCGTGTGAGAGGCCGCGGTAGAGGTCGTGGTCATGGACAAGGACGCGATCATGTCCGTGAATGAGGTCAAGAAGAACAAAGTTCATACAAAAATGAAGAGTCACAATCGGAACCTCGTCAATCACGAGCTCGCGGAAGAGGGGGATTTAATCGTTATCAAAATAATCGAGATGTCAAATGTTATAATTGTCACAAGTTTGGGCACTATACTTCGGAGTTCCGAAATGAGTCTAGCCCCGAAAAGGCTCATTTTGTTGAAAAAGATTCTGAACAATTGTTTTTGGTATTGAAAGCGTCAACCGAAGAAGAAAATACTTCGTGGTACCTCGACTCGGGTGTGAGTAATCACATATGCGGGGAGAAGCACATGTTCGTTGACACTGATGCTACTGCTGCCGGAAATATCACATTAAGTGATATGTCGAAAATCACCATCCAAGGAAAAGGGAGGATTCTCATTCGATTGAAGAGTGGTGGACACCAACTCATCGAAAATGTTTATTATGTACCTGGGATGAAAGCAAATATTTTGAGCATTGGACAATTGCTCGAAAAAGGGTACGACGTGCACATGAAGGGCCAAAGCTTGTACCTAAGGAATTCCGATGGGAGATTGATAACTAAGGTACAAATTTCAAGTAATAGAATGTTCATGTTGAAAATTTAACACGACATGGCAAAGTGCTTGAAAGCGTGTTTTGAAGACGAGTCTTGGTTATGGCACTTGAGGCTCGGCCACACAAATTTTGGTGGATTGACGGTGATGTCGTCCAAGAAGTTAGTGAGAGGATTACCCTTGATAAATCATCCTGATCAGATTTGTGAAGGATGTCTTGAAGGGATACAACATCGATACTCCTTTCCAAAAGAATTTCTCTCAAGAGCGAAGCAACCGCTAGAGCTAATCCATACGGATATATACGGACCTATCGAACCATCATCTCTCGGAAATAATCGGTATTTTATGACCTTCGTTTATGATTTTAGTCAGAAGACTTGGGTGTTTTTTTTTTAAAGAACAAGTCAGAGGCATTTTCAACCCCCATGTGATCAACCTTCATCGGAATGCGAGAGTTCAAATAGTGGAAGACCTCAAAAGACAAGATCGTTGAGAGAAATTTACAAGCTCAATCAAAATCCAAACTTGTTCTGCTTGTTTGCTGATACTGAGCCCATGAACTTTGAAGAGGCGTCAAAGAGTCAAAAGTGGAAGAAAGCCATGGATGATGAGATTAGTGCAATTAAGAAGAATGAAACTTGGGGACTTTCTTCTCTTCCAAAAGGGAAACAATCCATTGGAGTCAAATGGGCTTACAAGGCGAAGAAAAATTCAAAAGGAGAGATAGAACGATACAAAGCAAGGCTCGTAGTCAAAGGATACAAACAAAAAGCTGGAATTGACTATGATGAAGTTTTTGCCCCTATAACTCGTTTGGAAACCATCCATTTTTTCTCTCGTTAGCAAACCAAAAGAAGTGGAAAATTCATCAAATGGACGTGAAGTCGGCATTCTTGAATGGAGTACTTGAAGAAGAAGTTTACATCGATCAATCGGAAGGTTACTTGTTACCAGGCCATGAGGGAGAAGTGTTGAAGTTAAAGAAAGCGTTGTATGGTTTGAAGCAAGCGCCAAGAGCTTGGTATAACCATATCGACCAAACTTTTATGGAGAAAGGATTAAAGAAATGCCCTCATGAACATGCCCTATACGTGAAAGTTGATGATAAAGGTAACATGTTGATTGTGTGTTTGTACGTCGATGACCTTATTTTTACAGGAAATAATGAGAAGTGGTTTGACGAATTCAAACAAGAGATGACTAAGGAATACGAGATGACAGACATTGTCCTAATGGCATACTATCTTGGAATTGAGGTGCATCAAAAGAAAGATGGGATATTTATTTCCCAAGAAGGCTATGCAAAGGGAATTTTAAAGAAATTCAAGATGGAAAAATGTGTGCCGACCAATATTCCGATTAATGTTGGGACCAAACTTTCGAAGGATATAAATGGAGATCGTGTCAACCCAACTTTGTTTAAAATCTTGCTTGGAAGTTTGTGATTTTGACTTGCACGAGGCCCGATATTCTATATGTAGTTGGTCTCGTTAGTCATTATATGGAGAATCCTACAAAGTATCATTTCAAAGTGGCTAAACAAATACTTCAGTATGTCAAAGGTATGATCAGTTTTGGTTTATTTTATCCAGAAACTGGAGAAATGAGATTGTTTGGATATAGCGATAGCGACTGGGCCGGAGATCCCGACGATCGTAAGAGCACGAGTGGTTTTGTATTTTATTTTGGAGGATGCGCATTCACATGGCCATCGAAGAAGCAGCCAATAGTTACTCTATCAACATGTGAAGCTGAGTATGTTGTTGCGACGTCAAGTGTTTGTCATGTTGTGTGGTTAAAGAGTTTGCTTAAAGAACTTCACCTTGGTGACGTGGAATTAATGGAAGTATTTGTCGATAACAAATCAGCGATTGCACTAACAAAAAATCCTATTTTTCATGATCGTAGCAAACACATTGACACAAGATTTCACTACATTAGAGAATGCATTTCTAAGAAAGATGTTCAAATTAAGTTCGTGAAATCCGAAGACCAAGTGGCGGATATTTTCACAAAGCCTCTCAAACGCAAAACTTTTGAGAAGTTGAGGCACAAACTTGGAATACGAGAGAATCAAACTTAAGGGGGGATGTTGGAAGTTGAAGAGTATAAGCTTGAATAAATAAATGGATGTGACTTTTGATATGGTGTCCATTCATGCACATGTGTGTCCTTTCATATTGTGAAAAAAAAAAGAAGAAAAACTCCCATATTTTTCACATAAAATCCCATCTCTCCCAATAACACCATTTCCACAGACCAATCAAAGATGGAAGAATATCGGCCAAAATCACACAGCCGCCGCACATGAACATCCCGACGACATAGACAGCTGCTGTTTCCACTCCCTACGCTAGCGCCCCCTCCAGCCCGGCCGCCGCCACCGGATATTTACTATAGACGCGCCGGCCAGCCCCACGCACTTCGTGATCTCAACCGCCATCTCAATCCATACCCCTCCGCCGCCGCCGCGCCGCATCGGACGCCAGTTCATCATTCGAGTTCGACTTCTCCGCCACATGTACTCCCACCGGCGGCTCCTCCCCGGAGGCCATGACCTGCGCCGACGAGCTATTCCTGCAACGGCCAGATCCGGCCATTGAAGCTCTCAACCCATCTCCGGCGTCCCCAATCCCTCGCGCCATTAGTCGAATCGGACGACGTCGCCGCAGAAGAGGACCACCAAGCCGTTCCCTCGCGGGAGGGAACTGAGGCTACGCGCCGGATCCCTGCGCCGGCGGACCAGATCCATGTCGCCTCCCAGATTAACGACGGCGGCGGCGACGCCGACGTCATCCCAGAGGCAGAATGAGGAGATTTTTTATTAGAAGGAGGAGAGGGACCCAACGAAACGACACCGTACGCGTCCAGATCGTCGTCGGCCGGGAGGAGCTCCGCGGCGGTGGGTATTTCTGAAGGAGTTTCTGTACAGAAGCAAGAGCGAAGGAAGAAGGAACGAGGGGCATAATGGTAAGTTTCTGGGGTCCTTGTCATTCTCGCCGGTCAAGGATAGTAAAAAAACAGAGCGGGGTAATTGTCGTGGTGGGGCAGAGGGTAAAAGGGCGGTTAACTGCTAATAATAATAAGAATAATAATAAAAAAAAAAAGAAGAAAAACTCCCATATTTTTCACATAAAATCCCATCTCTCCCAATAACACCATTTCCACAGACCAATCAAAGATGGAAGAATATCGGCCAAAATCACACAGCCGCCGCACATGAACATCCCGACGACATAGACAGCTGCTGTTTCCACTCCCTACGCTAGCGCCCCCTCCAGCCCGGCCGCCGCCACCGGATATTTACTATAGACGCGCCGGCCAGCCCCACGCACTTCGTGATCTCAACCGCCATCTCAATCCATACCCCTCCGCCGCCGCCGCGCCGCATCGGACGCCAGTTCATCATTCGAGTTCGACTTCTCCGCCACATGTACTCCCACCGGCGGCTCCTCCCCGGAGGCCATGACCTGCGCCGACGAGCTATTCCTGCAACGGCCAGATCCGGCCATTGAAGCTCTCAACCCATCTCCGGCGTCCCCAATCCCTCGCGCCATTAGTCGAATCGGACGACGTCGCCGCAGAAGAGGACCACCAAGCCGTTCCCTCGCGGGAGGGAACTGAGGCTACGCGCCGGATCCCTGCGCCGGCGGACCAGATCCATGTCGCCTCCCAGATTAACGACGGCGGCGGCGACGCCGACGTCATCCCAGAGGCAGAATGAGGAGATTTTTTATTAGAAGGAGGAGAGGGACCCAACGAAACGACACCGTACGCGTCCAGATCGTCGTCGGCCGGGAGGAGCTCCGCGGCGGTGGGTATTTCTGAAGGAGTTTCTGTACAGAAGCAAGAGCGAAGGAAGAAGGAACGAGGGGCATAATGGTAAGTTTCTGGGGTCCTTGTCATTCTCGCCGGTCAAGGATAGTAAAAAAACAGAGCGGGGTAATTGTCGTGGTGGGGCAGAGGGTAAAAGGGCGGTTAACTGCTAATAATAATAAGAATAATAATA
>BMAC01000005.1:1140025-1153902 GCA_014905375.1 Phtheirospermum japonicum | reverse complement strand
TTTTCTTCTTTTTATGGGTTTACGTTATGGAATGGGACGTGAATGTGGGCATTTATATCATCTATGCCGTCGCGTATGGAATTTATTTTGGTAAATGTGTAGTATAATAATAGCACAAATTGTTCCTTCGTTTTCCTAACAAATACTCCCTCGTGTCATTAATTTTTCATTTTTATGAGTATTAATTGACTAATAAATTCAAAAAGGGTAAAATTGAAAAATACTAATTAAATTAATGAATTAATTATATAAATTATCAATTTTTTAATTTGTGTGAAATCAACCGTAGGACCATCAATATGGGACGGAGGGAGTAAATATTTATATTATTAAGATGAAAATTCATAATTTTTAAAATTTTATAGATAATTATTTTTAAAGTATGAATGTTTTGCTTTTAAATGTATAGTTAATTTTGGTGTTAGGAAAATCAAGGCCACACAGCAGACTCATTGTTGTATAATATTTTATTCCATATCAAGTTGGTATAAAAAAAAATTATTAATATCGCCCATTTGGTAAAGAGAGGAATCGAGTGAAAATTAGAGAATTTGACTCAATTGAGAAGATTTACCAGTCAAAATTTCTAATTGATATATTTGGTAAATAGAGGTTACAATTAACTTTTTGGGTAATTTTGGAAAAAAAAAAAATTCATATAAGAGCTTTTTGTGAAGAATGGTTTTGAAAATGAGTTGAAATGATAATTTTATCAAAAAAAATAATAATAATAAAAAATACATATAAAAATTATTTACAACTGTTCATATTTATTATAGTAATATTTATCCAAATTAAATTTAATATATTAAAATATTTGCGACTCCAGAAATTTTTATAAATAATAATTTTTAAATAATGACTATTTTTCAATAAAAACTAATTTATTATGTAATATATTATAAACTTATGTTATTAATAAAAGAAATACCCAATAATAAGTTGCGTGAATGTCCTTTTTGGTCATTTTACATGACCAAAATGCTTACCAGTTCTCAAATATTTACGAAATGCTTTTATACGAGCAGTTAATACGACCAGCTAGTCAAATTAGCTAATGCAAGTGCTAGGCGTCAAGCCAGCGCCTAGGACGCCTAGGCGGGGTATAGGCAGGGCCTAGGATTTGTGAATAAATACCTCAATTTACAACATTATATCCAACCATTTAATATTTCAACATACTACCTGCTACACAATAAACTCTATGACAATTCAAAACTAAAAGTAATAATCACAAGTTACAATTCACAAGTTTAAAACTATTGTTCGATTCAAAGTTCAAAATAACATATATCCATAAGTTCATTAGTTAAATAAAAATATCATAACATATATTACAAAATCAAAATAATCAAAAAAATAGGCCAAAAAACGACGTCGTTTCAGGCAGACACTTTAGTGGAACGAATAGAAAAGGCCATAAAAATTAAAAAAAAAATTGGTCTGGCGCCGAGGGCGCCTGGGGTGTCCGGCGATTTCTTTGGCCGATTTTTTAAAATCGTAGGCGAATTAGTGGCGCCTAGGGCGATTTTTAGAATAGAAGCTATGCATTAGAAATTAATGCAATCAGTTATCAACTATCAACTATCGCTAATTATCAAATAGAACTATCGTATAATTCAAATGTTATATCATGAACAAGGATCCACAGGACTAATGTGGGTCTAATATGTATATATACATTATATAATATGTAAATGCATATTAGTACATAGTTATATTATATAACAGATATATATGTGTAAATCAATATATAAATACATTAATTAAAAACTAGTTGGTACATTGAATAAAAGATTAATAAACACAGGTACATATAAATATATACTACATAACACGTGTATATAAATATATAGATACATCAATTAAAGATATTAGATACATTATATGAAATATAAATATACATGTATATTGCTTAAAAGATAAATATAAATATTTATGTGAACCGGTCTCATATTGAGACCACTCTCAACCCAAGTACTAACCCAACTATCCGATCAGCCCTCCCACTCTCGGCCTGCCCATAATAATGTAATTTAATAATAATAATAATAATAATACCACTCATCTGTCATCTCTCTATCTCTGTCCAACACACACACAGAGCTGGCAACCATTCGCCATTATCGGTCGATGTTTGCTCGGTGACCACTATCCTCCTGAGCATTAAACGAAACTTATATCATGTGAACCGTGTTGGTCCTCATTCTAGATCTTAAGCAGTAAAAGCACTCAAACAGTCAAATTCAAATAGCTCGCTCATAAATAGTCATTGGACTCCCTTAAAAACTACCAATCGAAACTTCATCTCTACATTTATTATCAATCAAAGATCTTAATTCATTGAGTTAAGAATAATTACTTTTCAGATTTGAAATAAGGTTAACATTCTGAATAAGGGCATGCAGTTAAAATGTTCATCAACGTCTATTTGACACAGTTTCCAAGTGCTCCAAGTCAAATCCATCACCTTTAGAGTGATACAAGGAGGTTCTAATCCAAAGCGGACTTTGTAAAGGCTGAGTTTGGTCAGTGGACCATGAAGAAGAGCTCGATTAGTGAATCAAAGGAGAATTCTTAGTTGGGCACAATGAGTGCTAGTTGTTGATGGGGAATTGGAGGACTCCAAGCGTTAGGCGTCGAGGGTGATCGTCAGCAGTTAGGGAGAACATCCGAAATCATGTAGAGTGTTAGGATACTTGCTAAGACGTTGTATTGGGGAACATATCTAGTGAACTCCAAGGACATTGAGGGATTACATAAGCCCTTAAACCTTGTAGAAATTACAGGTGTCATTTAAATTCAGTATTTATATCTCCATTTTTACTTTACTGGTGCTTACTACATTTATACTTTTTTAAGCCTTAAATTTACTCAAACCAATTTTCAAAGTTAATACCCACCACCTACTCTAACACTTATTTTCACTGCCAACACTTTGCGCTAAGACGTGGGTGTTAACTAAAGTTAACAATTGTCAACTGATTACTATATTTAGACTCATCACGGGGAAGCAGATCTCGTCTCATCGCCTGCTGATATTGAAGTCGGGGGATCATCATTAAATGCATACGTCGATATGGTGCAAGATGTTACCGGTCTCAATTTCGATATAAATGATATTGTGTTGGATGAATCACCTAATCCCGAGGGTGAAGAAATTTTTCGATATTCTGAAAGTTGCAAAAAAACCTCTGTATCTCGGTTGTGAGAAACACAATCGGTTGTCTTTAGTTGCCCATTTTATGAATTTGAAATCGGAGCATGGCATTTCTCAGAAATGTTGTGATCAATTTATTGATTTAATCAAAAAGATCGTGCCAGAAGACAACAATGTTGCAGATAACTTCTATGAAAGTAAGAAGTAGTTGAGAGGTATGGGGTTACCGGTAGAGAAGATAGATTGATGTGTGAAGAACTGCATGATTTATTGGAAGGATGTTTTAAATCTGGATAAGTGCAAGTTTTGTGATCATCCACGGTTCGTGAAGAAGGGACAAGCTAAACGGCGCAAGTCTGGCTTTTCGTACAAGAGGATGTTTTACTTTCCTCTAACGGCCCGCCTGAAGATGTTTACGCATCTAAAACAAAGGCAAAAGATATGCGGTGGCATGCAAAACATATGGTAGAGGATGGTGTCATGTGTCACCCGTCAGATTTTGAGGCTTTGAGGCACTTCGATCAAACTCATCCAGAGTTCGCCACTGAAACTCGAAATGTAAGATTAAGTCGATGTACAGACGGATTTCAACCTTTTGGAAGTTTTGGAAAACAATACTCATCGTGGCCGGTGATTGTCACACCATACAACTTGCCTCCCTGAATGTGCATGAAAGAGCAGTACATGTTTCTCAGCGTTCTCGTCCCGGGCCCACGGAACCCTAAAGATAAGTTAGATGTTTTTCTACAGCCGTTGATTGAGGAGCTGAAGAAGTTGTGTTCCGACGGTGCTCTCTCGTACGATGTATCTAAAAAAACAGAACTTTCAGTTGCGAGCGGCCCTTATGTGGACCATTAGCGACTTTCCTGCATACTCGATGTTGTCCGGTTAGAGTACGGTCGGTCGAATGGCTTATCCGTATTGTATGGAGCGTTCGGACGCTTTTAACCTGCAAAAGAGCATGAAATAATTATGATTTGATAACCATCGTAAATTTCTAGAATGTGATCATCGACCTCGTAAAGATAAAACAAAATTTAGAAAAAATAGAAAGATTAAAGCTTTGCCGCCGCACGTCCGTTCTGAAACAGAGATTTTGGCTGAAATTGAAAGGCTAGGACTTCTAAAGGTAACCGATGAAAATGCAGAACGTGTGAACGGACTAATAGTGAAGAATAGTGGTTGGAGAAAAAGAAGTATTTTTTGGGATTTGCCTTACTGGAGCACTAACTTGATTCGTCATAATTTAGACGTTATGCACATTGAGAAAAATATTTTTGATAATGTGTTTAACACGGTGATAAATGTCAAAGGGAAGGCAAAAAACACTTCGAAATCAAGAAATGAGTTAACAGAATACTGTCACCGTCCCGAACTTTATGCAGACGCATCAGGAAAGTATCCTAAAGCGTCGTACACGCTCGATAAGTCGTCAAAAGTTGCATTGTGTGAATGGATAAAGGCTCTCGAATTCCCATATGGGTACGCATCAAATCTAGGTTGCTGTGTTGATATAAAAGGGTTGAGATTGTACGGGATAAAGACCCATGACTGTCACGTGTGGTGGGATAGGGTTATATACGATGAGAATGCCATCAAGACGGCATTCTATATAGCGATGCGGGGTTCTTATAATAGTCGTATAAACGAGTGGAAGAAGGCGTATCGACAGGCTGGGACAATACCTTTCTGCGTAGGGGAGACGACTTGGAATAGATGGCTGGTGGAGTTTCAGAGGTCTGAGGAGGTAGAGAAGTTTGAGAAGGCCAGGCGCAACAGATTGAGCGAGCCCGGAGGCCCTTCGACTGGTATAGCGAAGTACCAAAGCGGGTCTAAGCCAGCAAATCGACAAGCTACCAAGATTGTAAGTCGATAATAATTTTATATTTTAATTAATTAATTATATTATTGAACATGTATAATTTTATATTTTAATTAATTTATTATATTAAATATTGTAAATGTATCATTATATACATGTTGCTCAAACGGGTACGCAGCCCAGTAACTACGACCTTCTTCTGAAGTATCATCGAAATCCCGACGGCACATTGACGGATCCCAAAAGCCCAGAGGATAATTCACTTTCTGAATTTATTAAAATTTATTATTTTATGTATTTCTTAAATATGCCCGCGTAAACGCGGGTATTCAAACTAATTCATCTTATATATATATATATATATATATATATATATATGTGTGTGTGTGTGTGTGTGTGTGTGTTGTGTGTGTGTGTGTGTGTGTGTGTAGGAATAGGTTCACATGCGTTCATCTTTGGTGTGAGCACCATTGGAACTTAGACATAATATTATATATACTGCTATTTTTAATCATGTATATGATGTTACATTATTTTTTTAATAAAATTACCCATGATTATTAATTAGTATCGTATAATTACAAATAGCAGTACATATATAGTATAATATTTTCGTATGACAATTTATTTAACAAAATAGTTTGTGAAAACGACCCTAATTTCGAGTGCCTTTTTTTCCATGTATATAAACACACATATTGATAAATCTAAATCGACTGGTTACCAAGAATAGGGGGTACTAACCTCAAAATAGAGATCAGCGTCGGAATTTAACCATCATCAACCTAATGAGAGCGTCGGAATTGAACCACCATCGACCTAATGAGAGCGTCGGAATATAATCATCCTCGGCCTAATGAGAGCGTCGGGATTGAATCATAAAACCCATATTGGATCATAAAGTCTAGATCGCATAAGATTGTCAAGACCGTAATGAAGTCATAGAGACCGTAACGAGGTCGCGAAGACCTTAACGCTATCGCAGAAGCCGTAACAAAGTCGTATGAACCTTAACAGGGTCGCGGAGACCTGCCATAAAATCTTTCCTCAATTATGCGACCCATTCACGCTGAATTGACCATCTCCAAGTTAGATGTCGGGCAACCCACAAAATAACCCTATAATTCCAAGTTAATACGAACTAAACAGGCCCTGCATTCAATTTCGTTAGCATAATCATAGAAAATATCATCCGAATATCGCAATCTTACTCGCGCCAATAATATGTTAATCAAACATTTTGCAAATCAAGTGTTCCCTTTCCCATAACCACAGCCAAGTATGATCAAACAAAACTGACACAAAGCTTTCATCACATACACCAACTTTGAAGATTTAACTGCTTTGATTGGTAATGAATTAGAAAACAAATTATATACCACTGGAAATCCCTTCGAGTCTAGTTTCTAAAAAAAATTGGATCTCAAAATGAATAATCCAACAGTGAGTTATCCCCATTTTACTGAAGTGTGGCAGTGCATTGATTTCATACGGGAATTTGGAAAAATGAACAACTCTTAGTGTGTTTTCATGAACATACTCATTCAAACACCTTGGCAATTGATAAAAAATTAATCTTTAGTCAAGCCTCATCATATATCATATTCGTAGCCCCATACTTTTAAATTATAAAGAATAAAATAAAACATATGTGTATCTCCATAATCATATAGAATCAAATAAACTATACCCATATCTCCATAATTCCAAATCACATAAAATCAGATGAACCATACGCTTATCCTCATATAAATCAATTCAATAAGTAAGTCAGCCATATGTCAACCAAATCAATCACCCAAACCATATCATCCCCATTTAAACACATCTAAAAGAAAATAAATACTTATCTTGATTTTTGATAATTTTGCTGCGTTTGATTGATACGCGACCTTATCGCCTTAGACTTCGAGTAACAAAATAAATCGACCTTGAATATTTGGACACGTGACCTCATCGAGTTTGTTTGCATTGACCATTCCCGGTTTAAATTCCAGGCAACACATAGAGTAACCCTTAAAAATCAATATTAATACAAACTAAACAAATAGACATGCGTTCAGTCCATTAGTATACGATCATAAAAATAATCGATAAGTATCATGCGAGCGTCGCAACCCTTACGTGCAATAATAATCATTAAATTAGTCTGCAATTCTTATTATTAATAAACGAACAATATTAAAACTCATCTCTGTTAAAGACACTACTCTCCATATTGCCCATGTAAGTAGAGATCATAGTGAAGTTTTTAATTCCCAATTTCGGAATCGTAATGATAAGGAAATTGGAGCCCAATCCTTATTTTTAACTTGCCAACCTGTTGGAATAATAACTAGCAAAAGAAATCAAAATTATCAAGCCTTTCTCCTGTTCCTAAATAAAACCAATCGATATTGACACATCAATTCATTCTTGTTAAGATTGTTCAAATACAATTCACATATATACACTTTCATATAGAAGTACAGATAAATTCAATTAAATATTAGCAGAACCCATTGCCAAATACTAGAATCAAATTGTCAGATAATTGGTGGATTTCAAATAAACATGGTAATAATGACCGTAGCATGTAAACACACAATTCTTATGTAGACCATCCACATAATTAATTGTTATCAATCACATAACTATATCAGAGCCTCAACAATTTTGGATAGAAATTTAAATTGACAACCTTACTAATAAACAAGTCCCAAGAATTTCGAACACTTATAGTCAAATCAAACAAAATTCCCACAATAAGCACATACATTCAGGCGACAATTACTACAATATTATCACACTTATATTCATGTAACCAGGTATGTACGAAACAATTATCATGATACAAAATGCATGGGTTGACAATAATTAATTTGCTCTCGAACATATACATCAAGTCTCAGCATCTTCTTCAAAATCCAGAGAATACAAAATTAAAAATCTCAATCTAATAATTCCCAAATTCCATAATACTCGATCACATTAATCATTATTAAAATAAAATAAATTTCACAGGTAAATACGACCTGTGATTATGTCAACCAGGCATAAGTAATATATTTAATATTTTTATGCATATCGATTACCAATCATCACACCATACTCAATAATTAATTGCTTCAAAATAAACAAACTGATATTTATGTAACCCCGCACACTTACGAATCACACATATATAAAATAGCAACAAATATTATAACTCTAAATCTAATCATCAAAGTGCTAGCAATAGAATCAATAAATTCTCAAATATGTTTAACCAATCAATCCAGCAAATAAAACTCAAATAAATCATCATACGAGTAAATTCATAATCAATTTAACCAATCAATCCAGCAAATAAAACTCAATAAATCATTTGAAGGGCATGTACATAAAAAACATATGAAGATATCATAAACCACCTGGATTTAGTCATGACATATCCAATCATCAAATATGCGACATGAAAGATATTCTTGCGCCAAGAAACGCATAGTTTATTTAGGGATGGATCCAATTCAAATTTATCAATCATCATGACCAAAAATACTTGGAGAAACATGTTACGGCAATTAATATATGTGATTAACACTTTTGAGAATTGAATAGAAATGCAGACTTATCTTTGGTGCTTGATTGTTGTGACGAAATCGTATAACAAGTATTGTTTCTCACGTCCTTCGCTCAAGAACTCGATGTCCCTCTTTCCCACAGACGGCGCAACTTGATAAATTCAAATCGATTGGTTACCAAGAATAGAGGGTACTAACCTCAAAATAGATATCAGTGACCTGAAATAGGTTTTAAAAACGCTCCAGCGACCTACTAAGCCTCCAATGATTCTCCTAGTGACCTCTCCGCACTTGCAAAACAGCACCTTCAGACGGGTCGGATGTCAGACCCGTGAAGGTCCTCCGATACTTAAGTCAAAAACAAGTGGTAGTATAAAGCCCAACAATACGATAAAAAGCAGGATAAAATAATGAGAGGTATACACGTCCTTTTATAGAGACAAGAGAAGTATTCCCCAAGCCAAGGGTTTCCTTCTCCCATCACAATTGCATAAATACCACAACACTACAACCGACTCACAATTAGGATTCCACCTGTATGATAAGTTCCATAAACAATAAATCTCTTACCGTAATAGGTCCGGACCCATTATTCTTTTCTTACAGTCCACCAAGATCCCATAAACCACTCACATTAAGCCCGTAGACTTGATATTCATAAAGCCCAAGACTGAGCTCTATCACCCATCACAAACATAAGAAGTCGCGACCCTATATGAGAACTCATCCTCATACTCCAGGTCGCTATTCTACCAACTAGCTCGCCCACTTCTCTAAAGAAACCATTCAGCTCGCTCACCTCTCAAAAGAACACCCTTTTCAGAAAATGAGGTCGCTTACCATAAATATCCTTATATATCAAGTAATATTACGCATGAATATTTGATCCGTATCAAATATGCTATTCAACCGAAACATTATCCGTGGGATGGGGCGATGTGTGAAATTCAACGTGTAATTAAAACTGTGCATATTAGAATTAAAAATAGAAAACCAACAAATGACATGAAAAGGTGAGGAGCAGCAGGCGGATCTTAAATCAATATTGTGATTAGTTGGGGATTCATGGGAACATGGAAAAGTGCAATGGACCACACCCAAGACAAGGAGGTACCCACGTTCTTTTTCAACCTTGTGCTCTGCTCCTCTCAACTGCCATCCCACCATTACTCGCCTACAATATATATATATATATATATATATATATATATATATATATATACCAGTTTAATACCTGTGTATTACACGCAGTTTATCAAAAGGTAAATATAAAAATTATTTGCAATAATTATAAATTTTTATGTAAAATGAGAAACTCAAATGATGTATTATCAACCTTACCTTATACATGTCTAATTTATTTATTAATTATTATAATTTTAAGTTTTTATTTTCATGCGATTGAATTCGTTAATAATTTTATTTTCATACTTATAAAATCTCAAAAAAAGTATTATTATTATTATTATTATTATTATTATATAATTTTATATTTTTATCCTAGATTGAATTCATTACCAATATTTAATTACATACTTAGATTATTTCAAACAAATCTTAATTTACCTATATAGAATATTTAAAATTACAAAATTA
The DNA here is from genome assembly GCA_014905375.1 of Phtheirospermum japonicum. Classification (NCBI taxonomy): domain Eukaryota; kingdom Viridiplantae; phylum Streptophyta; class Magnoliopsida; order Lamiales; family Orobanchaceae; genus Phtheirospermum; species Phtheirospermum japonicum. The sequence continues at coordinate 1,143,782 of BMAC01000005.1, read as the reverse complement.
AAATTATATTAATATTTAAGAAAACTCTACGGCATCTTTAAATGCATCATGCCCCCCACCCCACTGCATTTACAATCATAGATCTCTTAATCTAAAAAGTCAAAAATTGATATAATGGTCCCTATTAAATCCCACTAAGTGAAGAATGGTGTCGTGAAGGCACCGTAGAAGTTTCTTAATATTTATTATAAATACTACTTATTTAATAATTTCATAATATCTTTTTAATTAAAATTATGTCTTATGTATTTATATTTTAATTAAATTAACTAACTTAGATCTTTTCTACTAATTTTATATGACTTATTTATATTTTTATATTAGGAGAATAAAAGAAAATATTGAATTAGACAAAATATAATAAAAGAAGAATATTAAATTAGGCAAAATAAAAATAAAATGAAAAGATTAAATTAGTGGAGATACAATAAAATGAAATATTAAATTAAGTAGATATTTGGTTCGGATGAAACCTACGCAATCGAAATACCAGAACTTTTTATTTGTCAAACGAAGCATGCGAAGCAGACACGCGCATATTATGCGGGATTTAGAAAGAATAATACTCATTAAAAATACCAAAAGAATAATACTGAAAATGGTACATACAAATCGTAACATTCTTTGTTTTTTTTTTTTTCACAATAAATAATTCTTATACGCAAATCAGAATATTACTTGTTCTAATTACTGTAAAACTGGTTTTCATATTTAAGAATTTTGCAAGTTTTTTACCATGAGTCACAAAATTAGTTGTGATATATGAAGAACATTATTTGTTCTAATCACAGTAAGACTGATTTTCAGAATAGAGAATTTTCAAATTTTTTTAACATTAAGTCGCGAAATTAGTTGTAAAGCATATCAAGATACCTTAAACTTGATGGGAAAACCAGTAGAAAATTGAGTTTGAAAAAATATAAAATATACAACACTCGCGTGTTACATGTGAATATGTGATATAAAAAATCAAATTTTATAAGACACTATTATATTGAAAAAATGTCGTACATCTAACTTGTAGTATATGTAATATTATTTTAATTTCTTATTTTTTTCTGCGTGAGATACAAATTTGTTCGTGCAGATATATAATATATGTACCAATGCATTATATTTGAATTAGATAAAGAGATTTATAATATATTTAATATTTATTTTTTTAGGCATAATAATTTATTATTATTATTAGTATTAATATTATGTTATCTTTTTTTTTTTCACTTTATTTTTGTTTTTTGTTTGGTATAACAATAATTTTTAATATATATATATTTCAATATTATTTTCAATATATTATATTGGGATTAGTTAAAAAAAAACAAGATTATATTTTTATATTTATTTCCCTTTTGTAATAATCTTATATAACTCAAAATTTTTTTATATAAATATTCAGAATTATAATAAAATTATTTCAAATTTTATTGTAAAAAAAATTAATTCAACTTATATTAATTTTTTTCTAATTAGATATAATTTTTTTATATCTTTATATTAGAAGAATAAAAGTAAGATATTGAATTGGACAAAATATGTTAAGGAAAATATTATAGTAGGTAAGATGTAATAAAAGAATAATATTTAATTAGGCAAAATATAATATTAGTAAAGTCTTAAAGTAGGTAAATATATAAAAAGGAAAGATACTAAATTAGATTAATATTAGGCTCGGATGACACCGAAACACCAAAATTTTTGCCAAAGCTAACGAAGTATGGGAAGCACACACATAGGTTAGGAGAATTTTGCATTAATATATAGGGGTGATATATGGAAATAACTACGGTGTCGTGAAGGCACCATACCTCCCAGTCTCCATGCATTTACATCCCTTGATCTTATCATTATCCATAACCAACTTTGAATTTAATGATTTTGATTAAGTGGGGAATGGTACCTTCACGGTACCGTAGACGTCAATGTGTATATATATATGTATAAAAAAAAGGTTATTATTGTTTAATAGTTTTAAGAGAGCATGTCACAAGATACTGTCTTATATTTGTTTCCACGTAATATTTGAACATATGTATATATGTTTTTTTTTTCTAATTTCTATTATGAGTGGTAAAAAAAAATGATCCCTAAAAATGTCAGATGGGCTATTCAATGCATATGCCATCAAAAACTTTGACCAGAAATAATTATGTGAGAACCAAGTTGTTGTGTGAGAACTTTAGAAATCACTATATTACATTATATGTAATACTAATTTAAATAATGCAAAGCGCTACTTATATTTTCACGTTATTTTTATGTTCCCTTAATTTTTAGTATTATCTTATTAGCATATACATGATTCATAAATTGCATCACATAATATTTAATTTAGCAGGTTCGATAGTTCCCACATAGAGATTGGTTCCCATGTGAACATATATATATATATATATATATATATATATATATATATATATATATATATATCTTTTGAGCTCCAAACAACGGCATATCATTATTGTAATATTGATTATTTGTCATATGAAATAATATAATAACTACGAAAGATGCTCTCTTTCCAACTTAACAAATTTTTATGTGCTATATGTTGTTATGCCTCGGTGTAGTTTGTTTATCTGATCACAACTATGATCTGGTTCAGGCAGACAAATCATGCAATAAGAAAACGAGATGATGCCCAAGAAATAGTAGAACGCAAGCAAGTTTTTTGAAAAATTGCAACTTAATAACTGTCCTTCACATTGCTTGTCCAAACACTTTTTCAATACAGCCACAAAAGTGAAATCTCTCTTTCTCGAAAAAAATGAAAGACACAATTAAGATAGATAAAGTTTTGCAAGCTTCAATATTTGATACTTTGACGCCCTGAGAGCATCTCCAGTTCGTTTAATCAGCGCTGACTCTATTTATAAGCAGAAAAACTGCTCCAACAGTCCAGCGCATTGCTGCGCTATTTTTAAGAAATGTACAGTGCAGCGCCATATTTAATGCTGCACTGTTTCTGCGTCATTCTTTTATTTTTATTTTTTTAATATAATATATATTCAATATATATATATATATATATATATATATATATTAAAATAATAAATTTCAAAATTAACTTTTAATTTTGAAAACAATGATCAAAGGATTTTTTAATTATTTTATTATATTAATAACCTGAACACATTGGTCAAGACGAATCGGTCTTAATGCCTTGGCAGCTTTTAAACCTTTAAAGAAAGAAAGAACCTTTTGAAAATGCATGCAGACATGCATGCAGTAACCTCATTTTTTTTTCTTTTTTTTTTTCGGGCTTTGTGGCCTTTCAAAACAAATTTCTTTGAATTTTCAAAAGGAATACCTTGATAAAACAGTTATTTTCTTTTGTTTTGTTTTAAAGGGAAAACTTCTCTGTCTTTTAAAACCAAACCTTTTGGTTTAAACTTCTGAATACAGGGCAGGCCAAAAGTAATTACACTAATTCAACAAATTGAATTACTAATTATATTTTATTAAATAATTTATCCCAATATTAATTCACATAAAAACAATTTATCACACACAAAATAAATTCTTTTAACAATTAAAATATGTTTATCTCATAAACATAAATAGAATCAAAATCTAATAATAAAAATACAAACCGTGGCTCTGATACCACTGTTGGGTTCGCTATGATTGTACGGGGCCTACGCAGCGGATTTTAAAAATTTTTATTGATTAAAACATATATTATATATATATATATATATATATATATATATATATATATCAAATATATATATAAACCCCGTAGATTTCGTTAGCG
>BMAC01000005.1:1114722-1140000 GCA_014905375.1 Phtheirospermum japonicum | reverse complement strand
CTCGCAATCAAAAGTGGACTCAATTAGAGGGGATACGCTTGGATCCCTACGGCGAGAAGTTTCGGTGTTAGCCACATAGCCGGGAATTGATTCCCTCTCAATCGTCGCCTTGAAGATATCGAAAGCGAGGTATTAATTTATTTTTATAAGAATCAAAATTTGTATTCGATACATAATAATGAAAAATGACGATCGTTAAAATTATATATCGTTTTTTATGTTATCTTTTTTATTTAATATATATTGTTTTTAATTTAATGTAATATAATAATAATAATGATAATAATTATAATAATAAATGTAAAAAAATTAAAAAGACTACACATAAAATTACAATCTAAATGTAGAAACATAGAATTACCAATACATTTTAAAATTACATAAGACAACTGAACACAAAATTATTAAAAATACAAATAAAACAAAAAATTTTTAATTTGAGAATGACTTGCATACGAAAAACGCAATAAAATTAATTTTTAATCAAATGTGTAATCTTTTATTTAATAAAATTATTTATTTAATATTTATCCAAAAACGCAGTAACTTTTTTAATAAGTATTATTTTACCAATTTTGAATTAAATATATATTATTTATTTAACAATACCTTACAAAATAATATAAAATTAAAAAAATAGAAATAAAAAAATATACTGGGATATTATTTTTTAGTGTAAAATTTAGTATAAACTGTTGGAGTTGTTGTGAGAATTTTACACTATTTTAGTGCAGATTCTGCTATAAAATAGTGCAGACCGGTGGAGATGCCTTTACAAAAATCTTACTTCATCGTCAAACCAACCACAATTAGATAATAGTCCGCAGATTATTGGTACATACACTGTAGGATATTGCAAAACCTCTACATAGGATTCGGACTTTTTGGTAGCTACTACGATGCAGAGGCACCCTACTTAATAATTAGCTATTTTAATGGCAATAAACAAATTTGAATAAGTTTTATTAAAAAAAAAAAGAGCAACAAGGCTACTGCCACTTTCCCTCTGACAAGGATCTATACTGAATTTTTAATAGCAAATAAAAAAGAAAAACAATACGGATTTTCCGACTGCTGTTACATAAATGCAAATAAAGGTAACAAGTATTTTCAGATTGTGTGTCTACATATTAGGCATTTGACTTCATTTATAATATTTAAACATATTTTCATCTATTGTTGGGGTAGGCCATGTGATTATTAAGCGAATGGTAACTCACCTCTTCGTCAGGGCTCATCATACAATATCAAAAATCGTCTTAAACATATGCGGAAGATTTTAGGTTTTGACATAAAGTTAATATGGTAATAAGTTTTTATATTTATTATGAAATTATAGGAGTATTTTTTTATTATAGATATTGAGTATAATTAAGAGATTTAATCCCACCTTATGAAAGAATCTAAAGGATTGGTGGATAAGTCTCAATAATCTTATAAATAGGGAGCTCAGACCTTTATTTCACAAGCATGATAACTTCTACAACTTCTCAAACTCTCAAATCTCATGATCTCTCATGATCTTTCACGATCTCTCAAACTCTTACATGTTCTTATTTTATAACTCCACCCCTCTCTCTATCATGGAACTCATGTTATGCTCTCTTTTATACGGAATAACTCTCTCATCTCTACCATGAACATGGATTATGGATTATGGATTTTATGGCAAGCTCTCCTCTAGGAGATCTCCTTTAGGGGAAGCGAGCTCTTATAAAGGAGACGAGAACCCTCGATTGGGAACACGTCTCTAAATACGTCTCTGGACACGTCTTTGAAGACGTCTCTTATCTCTTGTCTCTTATCGATACAAAAAGGACACATGCCTCACTTTCTACTCTACATTTATTTATTAGCTCTTATGCACTACTGAGCTCTCGCACATCTCTCTCGAACAATATCTGACTTGAGCTTCGGAGGGCCTATGCCTGGGCCCGCCCAGCTTGAGTTCTATTTTGCAGATTATACATGTCGCCAGGAGTCTTTTGGAGTTCTATCAGGTTGCCGGAGATTTCTGGAGGTCTGTCAGGTCGCTGATTTCATATTTGAGGTCAGTGCCCCCTATTCTTGAAGCACCAATCTTTTTGGTCGCAACAGCTTACAAGATAGTTCACCTGGAAAGTCAATTTTTGAAAAATTTGTTTGACTTTATTGGATTAGGTTGCTTGAACTCGTGGACTTCTCACTTGTTTTTTGATTTTGGCCGACATCACTATTCGAAATCCTAGCCCCCTTCAAGTTGCTCATTTCTTTCCTCACTCCCTTCTTTATGTTTCCCTCTTTCCAGTCAAGGAATAGAGATGTCGGTTCCATATTTGTGCGAATAACCATATAACTGAGGAACTCTCATTGGAATTTGCCATTGATGAAGAGAGGGCTTTGGGGGGTTAGAGAATCGGAGGTCAGTCCAACTAAGATGGAAAACATCGACTGCTACCAGGTGTCGGTGGCTTAAGTATCATCCCGAGGAGGTTTTAGTGGCTTCTTCATTTTGCTACAGATAAAGAGCTTACGACAGATATCTGATCCAGATCAGAGCTTATCCACGACGTGGTGATCAATAGTCGCTCGCCGGAGTATGACGACAACTTTTCCTTGCTCAGATCGATGATGTACCAACTCGGTCAAGATGGTATCATTCGGTTTTTTATCATCTCATTTTTTATTACTTTGTGTAATTACCCAGTTTTGCTCTAATTCTTCTTTTGTTGTCTGGTTGCAAGTACTTTGCGCAGGTTGGTACTCGCCGGAGCTCCGAGCAATGGTGGTAGAACAAAGATAGTAGCAAACGAAGTTTGGTGCAAATAGTACGGGCTGAGAAAGAGATATGAACTGTGGACAACTGCTTTCCGTGCCAAGACCAGTAGACGTGTCATCATCTAAGTTAGGGCAACAACATTCTGGGTTGCTGTTCGGGCCGACTGAAATGAAAATAAATAAAAAACTATCTACGCTTCTGTAATGATGAACGCGGGTACTGACCTCTGGCCACACAACAGTGGTATCAGAGCAGCTAATCGTCCACCACGTCAATGGAGTGGGGTCCCTACATGGGGCCCCGCTCTGAAACTTTGGTTTGTTCCTCTCTGTATTTAAATTCATAGCGTAAATACCGCCTGGTGTAGATTTTACTATTTAGATTCTAGCTAGTAGATTTAGGTTAGTTCTAGGTTATTCAAACTTGCCTTCTTTATAATCTTCTCCTTGTCGGAGCTTGAGTGTCGTCTTACTTTTCATTAAATTATTTATCATCAAGTAGCTTGTACGTGTTTTTCCCTTTTGTTCACGTATGTTAAACCCTTTTGCCCTGGACGTTGAGCACCATAGGGAGTCTAGAGGGGCGTGGACTGTTAAGTTTTGTGCCAAGGTCGTTATTCAACTTATTTGATAAGTTAGTTTTCAGACCGACAAATACTCGACTTGACTTACTTATAAATTCAGCAATTGCTCGAATTTGTTACTTGTTCATTTTGTGCTCGTAATTTGCATTGTGCTTGTATTTGCTTTTTCTTATTTCTTGTATTACCGTCATGTGTGCTCTATGCTTGTTAAACTTTTTTTTGAGTCATTTTTTTTTATACTTTTGTGTTTTAAAAACGATGTCGATTTCAACTTTTAACTTGGCCTTGTTTGATGGAAAAGGCAATTTTTAAATTTGGCAGCAAAAATGAAAGATATTTTTACTCAACAAAAAGTTTTCAAAGTGACTGATCTTTCATTTAGTGTTAGAAATGCAGCCGAGTAAAAAGCCGAAATATATGAATTGGCGCATTCGTCTATAATTATAAATTTATCTGACTTCGTGTTACGTAAATGTGGCAAACTTGATTCTGCAAAAAAACTTTGTAAAAAATTGGAAGAGCTTTATACTGAAACTTCTTTGTCGAGTAAATTAACTTTTTTTACTTGAAAGATTTTTTTAGATTTAAACTTGGTTTTTCTAATGACATTGATGAAAACCTGGACGTTTTTATAAAACTTGTTTTGGACATCAAGAAAACCAGAACACATTGATGATTATTCTCCTATTTTACTTTTAAAAGGTATTCCTAATTTGTATAATGACGTTAAATATGCAATTAAGTACGGTAGAGATTAGTTAAGTCTTGATACGGTTATAAATGATTTAAAATGTAAAGAATTATATTTAAAAGCCAATAAGTAAATAAGAGTCATGGTGAGGTCAATCTTGTTAGGGTAGGTCTCAAAACCATTTTCAAAACCACCAGGTCTCACTGGTCAGAATAACCCAAATTCTTCTAAAAAGAAAGGCAAAGGAAATAGTCAATCTAAATCTCGTTCAAAAGGTCTCAAGTGTTACAATGTGGTTATAATAGCCATTTTATAAAGCAATATCCACACCCAAAGAAAAACAAACAACAATCTGATTATGCGAATATAACGTCTTTTAATGATAACATGGGTGATGTTTATATGGTTATTGAGTATGATGAAATGCATGATAATGTGAAATCAATGCATTCTAATCTATGTATGATATTGTTGGTCTGGGCGATGTTTGCTTGCGTCTTGAATCTAGTTATGTCCTAACTCTCAAGAATGTGCGACATGTTCCTGATTTGTGTTATAACTTGATTTCATGTGCTGCACTTGAGGATGATGGGTTTGAAGGTGGGGTGTGGGGTAAGGATGTTATGAAGATCATGAAGGGTTCTCTTGCTATTTTCAAAGCTAAAATGCAGCAAAATTTATATGTTTGTGCTGTTTACTGTAAATCTATGCTTAATTTTACAAATTCTGTGCATGTAGACCAAACCGATTTATGGAATAAGCATCTAGGTTACATGGTTATTAAGGGTTAGAAATTTTCATAAACAAGGTCATTTTGATAAGGATAAATTTTCTTGTCTGCCCTTTTGTGATCTTGTGTGTATGAAAAACAACATCGCGTGTAATTCCCTATTTCACCTTCCCAAAAATTTGTTCTAGTCATGATATTCTTGAGTATGTGCGTGATGATGTGTGGGTCCTTCTAGTGATTCCACTCAAGGTGAAAATAGGTATTTTTTATATGTGATCGACAATGTTTCTAGAATGGTCTTTGTGTTTCTTTTGAAAAATGAGTTTGGCATTTTTGAAAAGTTTAGGACTTGGATAACCTTTATTCAAAATCAAAATTGAAAAAGGATCAAATTCCTTAGGACAGATAAAAAACTTAAATTTTATAATAACTCTTTTGATAAACTTTATGCCAAGTCCTACATTCAAAGGCATTGATTAGTTCTGTATACCCAACAGTAAAATGAGATTGCAGAACGCATGAACTGTACACTACTCGAAAGAGTTAGATATATGTTATCTAGTTCAGGTCTTTCAAAAATTTTTGGCAAGTGGCCTTATTAATGACTGCATATTTAGTTAAAAGGCCTCCCCTCCGTGCCTTTGGATGGTAAATTTCCTGAGGTAGTTTGGTGTAAAAAAGAGACTAATTATTCGAACTAGCGTACTTTTGTTTGTGCTACCTTCGTTCATCAAAAACTTGACAAGCTTGAACCTCGTTCTGTTAAATGTGTTTCTTGGGGTATCTGGAGGGTGTTAAGGGTTATCGATTTTGGCTTAGGAGTGAACCGGTTTTAAAGTGATTATTAGTCATTTTGTGATTTTCAATGAATTTGCATTTTCATGGTTACCCGCTTCTTTGTCTGATATTAATGAACCTGACCCGAATCCAAGTGAGGTGGATCCTTTGCATTTTAGTGATTTTGATGATTCTCAAAATGTGGATCTTGAGATTGAAAATGTGCCTGGTGAGTCTGATGTTTCTTGAAATCTACCTCCCGAAAATGTTTAAACTTCTGATGTTCATACTAAAAATGTTAGCAATGTTCCTGATACGCATGTGTTAGATGATTATCAACTTGATAGAGATAGGAAGAAAGTACTCATTCCAAATATCTATTTTTACGTGATTATCATTTGACTTCGTATGTTTTTAGTGTGGTTGAACCAATTGATAGTAGTGTACCTAAGTTGTATCATGATGCCTTGAAATCCGTGAACCCTCGTGCATGGTTAAATGCTATAAATGTTGAAATAAACTCCTTGAATGTTAATCAAACGTGAACTCTTATGCCTAAACCTAAAAACTATCATGTCGTAGATTTTAGGTGGTTGTATAAGGTCAAACATGAGAATGAGGGGTATAGATTAAGGCTAGAATTATGGCTAAGGGGTTCACTCAAAAAGACGGGATAGATTATAATGAAATGTTTTCTCTTATTGTTAAAGTCACCACTGTGCATATTGTACTTGCATTAGTTGCTCATTTCGATTGATATTTGAAATAAATGGATGTTAAAACTGCCATCTTGCATGGTGTTTTGCATGTAATTGTGGTATTTTTCTCGTATTTTCAATTAGTCTTTAGTGTTATTTATAGTGGTCTTGAGTCGAGTTTCATTAGGTTATTAGGTTAATTTCTCGTTTTGTTGTTTTTCGTGTTTCTTTTTATTCTATACTTAATATGGTTAGATGGGTTCAATTAATTTAAAGTTTGGTGTAATTCTTGGGTTTTTATGGTCAAAATTCCTATTTACATAGGTAAAGGCATTGAGGATCAAAATTCAAGCCAAACCGTGCTAAGACGTGCCAAAATCGGTGCCAAGAGCAAGCTTCAAAAATGGCCAAACATTCTGGAATGCTAGCCAAGGGGTGCCAGGCAAAGCCAAATCCAGTGCAGGCCCCTTGGCACACACCAAATCTGACGCCACGCCAAGCGCTGCACCAATATGCTCACCAGGGCTGGCGCCCTGCCTCACCAGCGCGCATGCCTGCCCTATCCGTTCACCCGCACGCCACATCTCATACCAGTAGCGACGCCAACTCCATCGTCATGCCGGGCGCCAGCGCTTGCCAAACCCATTGCCAGTACTTGACAACTCTTGCGCCAAGCGCCGCGCCCACACGCCACATCTCCTACCATCCTTCACGCCAGCCTTCGCCCATCCCCATGCCAGCATCGACACCACGCCTTGCCAGTGCCCATGCTAAGACTGGCGCCACTCTTTGCCAAATTGCACGCCCCAGGCCAAGCCTTGGCACCCGCACATTGCCACAACCCATGCCAAAAGCCGCGCCAACAGCAATGCCAACCAAAGCCAAGCAACGCCAAATCTCACGCCAGGGTGCAAACTCAGATCAAACCCTGGTTAAACCTGGAAAGTCAAGCCTTTAAGGCTAATTTGACCCATTTAACCCCAATTAAACCCAGTATAAATAGGACACAACTCTCATTTTGTAAAAAAATGCACTTTTGTCCCAACTCTTAGATGGGTTTGGGATTTATTTCTCTCTCTAGATCTTAGATTTAATTTCAAGCTTTTCTTTTATTTTTGCTATTTCATTCAAGTTTGTTGTTCCTTTCCTTAATTCAAGTAAGCTTTACTTTAGTTTCATGCTTGTTCTTTATTTCCATGCTTGTTCTTCAAATTATGCATTTTGCTATAGCTCTTAGATTTGTTGTTGGATCTTGTGAATTGGCTATGGAATCTAGGTGAGTGACACACCAGATCATAGATCGAGTCCTTGATCATTTTTATTTTGAGTATTTCATATGCTTTATTTTGGTTTTTATTTTCATGCATAGTTTTATGTTAAATCCTAGATTTACTCTTCGTTTCTTGTTATTTTCGAAAAGATTTAAACTTTCACGTCAACTATTATTGCTCTTTCTATCGGTGCTTTCAATTGTTGTTGATTTGATTTATTTAGAATTTTATGATCATGCATGCATAGTTGTACCTTAGGTCTTCATGCTTGTACCTTGTTGCTTCGTTGCATTTTATCGCTTATTTCAGTTATTGTTTGCCATTTCAATATGGCATACGCACGAGGCATCCCAAATAATTGCATTTACTCTCATAGTTAGTCGTAGCCTTAGTTTATTTTCATAGTTTTTCATAGTTTCTCGTTATTTTCGTTTAGGGATAAATTTTTTGCCTCCTAAAGTACCTTGAAATTTGGACTTTACCTCCTGATCTATTTTTTCTTTTAAATTACCTCCTAATGTTTGTGTTTTTTTTCAAAATTGCTTCCTAAAGAAAAATTCAGGCAAAAAACACGACGACCAACAGGCACGTTGCATACACGTGTGCATGTAACGTGCCTATCGGCCATCGTGTTTTTTGCCTGAATTTTTCTTTAGGCGGTAATTTTGAAAAAACGCAAACATTAGGAGGTAATTTAAAAGACAAAATAGATCAGGAGGTAAAGTCCAAGTTTCAAGATACTTTAGGAGGCAAAAAAAAGTTATCCCTTTCGTTTATTTCCTTCTATTTTCATTTTCTTTTAATTCCAATAAGCTAAAAACCCATCGATTCATACTAGCAATTGAATTCTGATAATATCAAGCCATGAACCCACTTTTATATTCATCACCACTAAAAAACTACTTTTCACATGGTGAATTAGATAAAAAAAATCATGAGGATGCTGGAAGGCTTTGTTGACAAAAAAAATCCTAATTTCGTTTGCTTGCTTAAAAAATCGTTGTATGGTTTGAAGTAATCCAAGTTGTGGAACAAGAAGTCTGATGCTTGCAGTATTTGTTTAAAGTTTAAACGTAGTTCATTGATAATTGCCTTTACTTAAAGAATCTGGCAACACTCCTATTTTCTTGCTCATTTATGTTGATGACATGTTACTTGTTAGTCCTTGCATGAAGTCTGCTGAACATGTTTAAAATTGTCTTTGTGAATTGTTTGATACGAAAATCCTAGAAGATACAAAAAGTATTTTGTTTCACCCAGAAAGTATGACCACGTCTGAGACCTGTGCTTTTACCCCGACCTGCACTCACAAACACGTCAGAAAAGGACCACCGGAGGTTTTCCGGTGGAAACCTCTCCGATGCTTAAGTCAGAAAGCGTGTGGAGTATTTTAGTGAGTAAGAAAATGAATGCACTAAGAATGACATACCTTTCTCAGCCTCAAGGCTGAGATATTTATAGTTTTCCTCAGTGGGGACCCCTTACAGGATCTCTGAAACAAAGGCCGCGAATCAAGGGCCGTTAAGCAAACAATTCTGACAAGTGGTACCACTTGTTCACTGGGAAGAGGTCAGGGTATCAGGTTTGCCCTGATCCTGCTCTCCCTCTTTCTTGTAAGTCAGGACACCCGAGCCTGCTTTGATCTCATTCCAAAAGGATTGTTTTATGAAGAGTTCACACCAGGCCAGGATAATTCCTGAGCCATAGCGATCCTTCTCTCCCACATCTATGATCTATTTTTAAGAAGACCAGACCTTCTCAAGGTTTGAGCGGGCCTGTCTTCCTGTCCTTTAATTGTCCCAGTTCAGGTCTACCCCAATCCAGGTCTGACTTATTTATGCCACATCAACTCCTCCCCCCAAAATAGTTGGGGTAGTGCTGTAAAACTCCAAAACCTTTTGAAATAAATGTGGTCCCACACCTTTCTTGTTCCTCGTACTCGCACGAATCCCTAAGAATTCGCCTGACGATCAGGCCTAATCATTGGCATTAGTGGTGTCGGCCCATATTCCAAAACGGTTGCCATACCACGCGTCTTTCCAAGTACTATACCTCTGACAAGTCAGCGGCGTGTGACCTACCCTAGGACAGTTGGCATTCCAGCTCACTGCCTAGGGTACTGTTCATCTGTCTCGCATTAAATACGGGGATCCCATCAAATCCCTCTTTTTCCTCGATTCTTTTATTTTGAATTTATCCACTTGCCTTTTATTCCCGCTGGACTCTCTCTCTCTCTCTCACTTTCACATTTTCATTTCGGCAAAGATTCTCAAGCTTATTTTTTTTTTCTCTCTAGTACTCCGGCAAGTTCTCAGATTCAGTTTTTCTGGCCACCCTCATAGACCAGGTACTTTCTCCATCCTCTCTCTTTAAATTTCTGATAATGTCATCGTCTTCTTCTCCTCCCGATGCTCCTCCAACTATTCCTCCTTCTCCGGTGGCGGTAGCCCTCTCATCTCCGCCGGCTTCCCCTCATGCGGCCGCGGCGGCCGCCTCTTCTTCCTCAGGGGGTTTAGAATACCCTCCGCCGATCCCTGATCACCCCAAAGTCACTTCCATTCTTAGCGATAGATCTGTGGAGGATCTACGCCATAAATACAAGTTCCCTGAACAATTTGATCCCTACCGCCCTCCGGCGGGCATTCTGGCGTGTCAGGCATCGGTCGGCTGGTTGACTTTCTATGTCGACCAGTTTCAGGCGGGTTTGCGTCTTCCGGCGAACCCTCTGATGCTTGAAATCGCCTCCATGTACAAAATCCCAGTTTTCCAATTCACCCCCAATTCTTTTAGGATCATAGTATGCTACAATCTGGCCTTGCGGTATGCTGGTCTGGATCCCACCGCTCAGACCTTCTACTAGCTCTACCAGGCCAAGAGCTCTTACCCTGGCTGCTCTTATCTCAGCGCCAGACCTGGAGTTCATTTCCTGCATGGGCTCCCCTCCTCCAACAAAGATTGGAGGAAGAAATTCTTTTTTGTCTACTGTGATGGGGACTGGGGTTTTGACCCTAGGCCCATCGATAAGCTACCCTCCTATCGCCACCTAGCTGCCGCAGACAGATCTCCTCGTCTGCAAAAAATCGTCTCTACCCTTAATGGGAATCCCCTCCATGTGATCGATCTCCTTCTTCCTTTCGTTCTGGATTTCTTTAACGAGATATTAGAAACGGGCCCCCTAACCAAGGATATTGGTAAAATCCTTTTCATCCTGGTCTGTCTTTTCGTACTTTATTTTTTGTAAGTCTTATCCTTTTCTTTCTCTTTTCAGAAAGGATGATGCGCCAGATAATCGCAGCTGCCACAAAGGAGACAGAGGCGACCCCGGAAGTAGCTGCTCGAGAAGCGGGTTCTTCCTCCCCCGCCCGGGTCCAGATCTCCACTGCTTCCCAAATTCTAAGCCCCAATCCTTCTCAAATTCCAGGCTCCATCCCTTCCCGATTGCCCCCTTGTTCTACAGCCGCCCCGAGTCCTTCCTCCGAGTCTGAGGAGGATGTCGTTCCGATGGCCAAGAGGCCTCTCACAACTCAGGGCAGTCGTGCCCCAACAATTCTTGCTCCCATCACGCGCAGCGCTCCTCCTCCCATTAACTCAGTCCTCCACTGTTCAGGAGAAGAGGCTCTCCAGTTTATGCGTAGATAATGTCTACCGGCAGACCAGCAAGACTTGGAGAATATGAATGACCGCGATCTCTTGGAATCTTGGTGACAGGACGAAGCGCGAGTAAAATTTTCCTTCCTTTTCTTTTTCCTTTTGCATTATTTGTATAAGCATTAACCCTTTCTCTTGTAATCAGGCTCAATCCAAGAGGGCTATCTTGGCCACTCGAGCTACTAGATCTATGATCCAGTTCGATGTGATTAAAGAAAATAAGGATCTGCACATAAAGGGGGAGCGCTTTAAGGCCCTGGCTAAAGAGCGAGGAGTCGAGCTGAAGAAACAAGAGGATAAGTTGTCAAGGCTGAAGGACATGCTGAAAGAGGTGAAGGATGAGCTAGCCGAGGTAAGGAAAGCCCAGGCGAAAGTGGTAGAGATGGCGCGTGCTGAGGCGCGGGACGAGGCTTTGGTAGAAGCAAGGAGCCTAGCCGACGAAGCCCTGGTCAAGGCTAGAGAGGAGTGGAAGACCACATTCTTGAATTCTGAAGAGGGCTTAAGGCTGGTCCAGCTAACCAGGGAGGAGACCCGACGAGCCTTCCTTGGGTCCAAGGAGCTTTACATGATGCTCGTTCCGGAGGCTATAAGCTATTATCATTTTGGCCTAGACCAGCAAGAGAAATGGGCCTCAGAGCATTCCGGGGCTCCCTTTGATCGAAAGCTGCCTCTAAAGACTCCTCCTGAGCCCACCTCATTTACTTATGCTCCGGAGCAAGACCGCCTTCATATTGTCGGGCCAGCTGAGTTTGCTGGGCACATCCTTGCCCTTTTCCATTCCCCTGTGCCAGAGCAGCCTCAACCAGACCAGGCTCTTGCCCTAGCTCTTCCTGCCTCTTCTCCCTCCCCAACCTTCACAGGTCTGGGTGAGCTGCCGGGCGGTGCTTCACCGGGCGCCTTAGCTGAAGACGCTGTGGAGCAGCTGGCTACTGAGCTGGATTCCGAGCCTTAGGCTTTTAGTGCCTCTCCTTTGTTTTCTTTGGATAGACCTGATGTCTTGCCTGTGTGGCTGGTCTGCTTTATGTATTTGCTGAACTTTGTAATGAACAATATTTCATTTATAATAATGCATATTTTGTCTTATTGTGACTCTTGAGATTCTAGGGTTTCCTGATTTTCCGAAAACCCTAGTACTTTTATTCCTTGGCACGTGCCTCCATTTTCTTTATATATGTGCATGTATGATTTATTTTTCTTCAATTTCTACAATGGCTTCTTCCTCCCTACTCGAAGAGCTCGATTCTGTGAAACAAAAGAACATCTCTCTATTCGTCGAAAATTTTAAGCTTTCTGATAAACTGATTGTACTCCGGGAGAAAATTAGTTATCTGATAAAATGGGGCATCCGCCTTTAGCCTATACTGGCTTAAACTGACAATCAGGTCAGGAAAATGGGGCATCCGCCCTTAGCCAATCCTGGCTTAAACTGACAATCAGGTCAGAAAAATGGGGCATCCGCCCTTAGCCAATCCTGGCTTAGACTGACAATCAGGTCAGGAAAATGGGGCATCCGCTTTTAGCCAATCCTGACTTAGAATGACAATCAGGTCAGGAAAATGGGGCATCCGCCCTTAGCCAATCCTGGCTTAAACTGAAAATCAGGTCAGGAAAACGGGGCATCCGCCCTTAGCCAATCCTGGTTTAGACTGACAATCAGGTCAGGAAAATGGGGCATCCGCCCTTAGCCAATCCTGGCTTAAACTGACAATCAGGTCAGGAAAATGGAGCATCCACTCTTAGCCAATCCTGGCTTAGAGAAATTCGCGATTTGGCAAACAAGAATAAACCTGCATTATTATTATATAAATAAACTTTGCAAAATCAAATTACACATAAAACTTACGTAAATTAGAAATGTTCCATGCTCGGGGTATCCCAACCCCATATATTTCTTCTAATTTGTAAGCACCATCAGCCAAGATTTGTGTGACCCGGAATGGCCCTTGCCATGTACCATCCAACTTTCCCTTGGACTTTCCCAGGTCAGCCCTTCGTAGACCAGGTCTCCCACCTGGAAATACCTCTTCCAGACTGTTCTGTTATAAGTTGCCCGAATTCTCCCCCTTACATGCTCCATCCTAACCGATGCCCGATCTCTTTTTTCTTCAATTAAATCCAACGCGTCCTGCACCAATGCGTCATTTTGGATTTCATCAAAGTTCTGTACTCGGTGGGTTTCAAGGCTAATCTCTGCGGGGATGACGGCATCCATGCTATAAACCAAGCTGAAGGGGGTTTCACCCGTGCTGTCCTTGGGATTGGTGCGATAGGCCCAGAGTATTGCTCTCAGCTCTTCCACCCATTTACCCCCTGACCTCTCTAAGCGTGACTTAAGTCCTTGGACAAGGATGCGATTGGTCACCTCAACCTGTCCATTTGCTCGCGGGTGGTATACAGATGTAAACTGCTGCTGGATTTTCATCTTGGTGCACCAAGCTTTAATTTTGGCACCCACGAACTGGGTACCAATATTTGAGATCATAACCCTTGGAACGCCAAACCGGCATACGATATTTTTCCAAATGAAGCCCATCACTGCTTCTTCCGTGATTTTTGCCAGGGCTTCAGCCTCAACCCACTTGCTGAAGTAGTCGATGGCCACGATCAAGAACCTCTTCTGGGCTGAAGCCATTGGGAATGGGCCGACCAGGTCTATTCCCCATTTTGCAAAGGGGCAAGGAGAGCTCATTGTCATGATCTCTTCCGCTGGTTGATGAGTCAAGGGAGACATCTTCTAGCACTTTTCACACTTTTTAACGAAGTCCTCGGCTTCTTTCCTCAACGGTGGTAAAAAATAACAAGCCCGCATTACTTTACCGGCCAAGGCCCTTGCTCCCATGTGATTACCATAGTAGCCCTCGTTTATTTCTTTGAGGACATGGGTGCCCTCCTCTAAGCTCAGACATCGCAATAAAGGCCGCCTAAATCCTCGTCGAAATAACGTCCCCTTGATCAAGCAAAATCGAGCAGACCTGGTTCGCACCTTTGCTCCATCCCTCTTGTCCTCCGGCAGCTCTCCCTTTTCCAGGTATGCCTGAATAAGAAAGTGCCAGTCCTCTCTCTCATTCATCGCACATACCTGCTCTATTCCAAATTCATTGTCTGCCATCAACAAAGTGATTACCCTTTCCTGGCAATCCACGGCTGAGCTGGCTACCTTAGCCAACTAGTCTGCTCTCCCATTTTCCTCTCTAGGAATTTGGAGGACAGTCAGAGCCCTCATCCTCTTGGCTAGTTCTCTAAACCGGGCCAGGTACCTCTGCATGCTTTCATCTCTGGTCTCAAATATCCACTTATCTATCTACATACAAGCTGTGAGTCAACCTTCGCGCACACCTATTCTGCCCCTAAATCCTTCGCCATTTGCACTCCTCGCAGAAGGGCCTCATATTCAGCTGCGTTATTAGACAGAGCATAGTTCATTCTCACTGCGTACTCAGTAGCCACACCTACTGGATCGATCAACATTATTCCTGCACCGCAGCCCTGACTTCCTACCGAGCCGTCCGTAAAAGTTATCCATTCTTTTTTGTCCTTGGGAGAGCTGGTCATTTCCTGCATGAAGTCAGCTAGTGCCTGAGCTTTAATGGATGTTCTGTCCTCAAAGGTTATATCGAACTCGCTAAGCTCAATTATCCACTTGACCATGCGCCCTGACGCCTCTAGCTTTTCCATGATGGCCTTTAATGGCAGGTTGGTTCGCACAATTATGCCATGTGAGAGGAAATAGGGTCGTAGTTTGCGCGTTGTACCCACCAAAGCTAACATTGCCCGCTCCACCTCGACGTATCGAATTTTGGTATCATGCAATACTTTGCTCCAGTAATATACCGGCTTTTGTATTTTGCCTTCTTCCCTAAGCAAAACTGAGCTGATAGCCTGTTGCCCGACAGACAAGTACAAAATTAAAGGCTCGCCCTGAATTGGCTTAGTAAGCAGCGACATACTAGCCAGGTGCTCTTTCAACATCCTGAATGCTTCTTCACATTCGTCACTCCTTTGAAATCGAGCTTTCTTGCACAAGGCCTGGAAAAATGGTAAGCTCTTCTCAGCTGAGCGCGAGACAAATCTACTCAAAACATTGATTCGTCCTGCCAGGCATTGCGTCACCTTGACGTTCCTCGACGCTTGCATTTCCATAATAGCTCTTGCTTTTTTCGGGTTCGCTTCAATCCCTTTCTCTATAACCATATACCCCAGGAACTTGTCAGCTCTGACCCCGAATGCACATTTCTTGGGGTTAAGCTTCATCCTGTATTTCCTCAGGGTGTCGAAGGTTTCTCTCAGGTCATCCACATGCGAGGTCGCCTTTACGTTTTTGACTAACATGTCATCCATGTATGCCTCCATGTTTCTTCCCAATTGCGCCTTGAACATCTTATCAACCAGCCTCTGATACGTGGCCCCTGCATTTTTGAGTCCAAATGGCATGACCACGTAACAGTACGTTCCTTTCGGGGTTATAAAACTAACCCATTTCCAGTCCTCCTCTACGAGCCTGATCTGGTGGTAGCCTTACGAGGCGTCCATCATGTTTAATAGCTCACAGCCAGACGTCGAATCAACTAATCTATCCTAGGAAGAGGGTAGTGGTCCTTGGGACAAGCACGGTTAAGATCGCGAAAATCTATACACATGCACCAGTCATCATGGGTTTTAGGGACCAGTACTACATTAGAGAGCCACTCAGGAAATTGGATTTCCTGTATGTGCTTAGCTTTCAACAGTTTTTCCACTTTAGCCTCAATGATCGCTTCCTTTTCTGGGCCGAAACTACGTTTACGCTGCTTCGCAGACTTCTCGCCAGGATTGATGTTGAGGTGGTGTTCGGCGATTGCTGAGTCTATTCCCACCACGTCTTTTGGAGACCATGCAAATACGTCAGCGTTATCTCTCAGAAATTGGACCAGGTCTACCAGGACTTCCGGGCTCAAGGTCGTTCCCACACCTCGACCATCATAAGACCTTCCTCTCTCTGAGCCAGCTCTGGCACTACTTTCTCCACTCTAGCTTTCTTACTCTGTCGCTCTTCCTCATTATGTCTAATGCACTCGACATACGTTTGCCTGGACGAATACTGATCTCCCCTAACTTCGCTCATTCCATCCTCAGCCGGAAACTTCATCTTCATGTGGTATACGGAGATTACTGCTTGGAATTGGCTCAAGGATGGTCGTCCTAGCATAACGTTATACGAGGATGGTGCATCGACCACCAAGAATTGTACCGTCCTAGTCACTCTATACGGTTCTTCCCCCAGCGTCACTAATAGTCTAACTGCTCCTAAAGGCTTCAGGGCTCCCCTTGCAAATCCCACCAATGAAGTTGTCACTTCCTCAAACTCTATATCTGGTTTCAACTGTCGATAACAGTCGTAGAAAAGAATATCGGAAGAGCTTCCTATGTCAACAAATATTCGTTTCACATTGTAATTCGCAATAGTAGCCTTTATGACCAAGGCATCCATATGGGGAGCCAAGATGCCATTCTCGTCTTCAGAACCGAAACAAATATTTGGACTAGGTGCTATCTGTCCACCTCACGTGCTTTCCTGACCAAGTCCTTCGCGGCACGAACGTAGCTGTGCTGGGTCCGCTTGGAGTGCTCATCCCACTCGCCACCCGTGATCATTTGAATCTCTCCTCGTATGACCTGGGCCTGGTCATTTTGTCTCCCACCATTTCTCCCGCTATCCTGATCATGATTATTCTCCTGAAGTCGGTCACGACTTCGATAGACAGACTTGTGCTCTTCCCTCCTCATCCGCACATACTCCTTGAGGTGCCCAGCCTGTACCATCCTTTCCAACTCATCCTTCAAATGGGTACACTAGTCTGTGTCATGACCGTACTCATTATGATACCTACAAAATCGGTCAGACCTCTCTTTTCTTGGCTTCTGAGAGTAGGTTTTGGGCCATTTAAGATCAGGATGCCTCTCAATCGCTTGCAAGATTTACCCCTGAGGAGTCTCCAAGGGTGTGTACTTATCAAAGCGAGGTCGTCCTCCAGCCAGGTCTGGCCTGGACCTTTTCACCGGCACTCTCTCTTCTCTATCATACCTTTCTCTCTTATTTTATCCTTCCTCCCTTATTTTCAGGGCCTCCTCCAGATGAATGTACTTCTCTGCCCTTTCTAAGAGTTCTCCAAATTTCAGTGCTGGCTTCACAACCAGCGACTGGAAAAGTTCTCCTCTCCTGAGCCCCTGTGCCAACGCATTAACCAGGACCTCTTCCGATGCCGACGGCACCTCTAGCTTAGCATTTGTAAACCTGTTAATATAAGCGCGCAGGCTCTCATTCTCTTTCTGCTTCAAACTAAACAGTTCGAGCGGCATTTTCTGGTATTTTTGACAGCTTGTGAACTGGTGCAGAAATGCCGAGCTGAACTCGTCAAGGTTGCTAATAAAACGCAGCGGCAACTGACTAAACCAAAGCTGGGCTGATTTAGTGAAAGTCATGGGGAAGACCCAGCACATGACTGCGTCCGAGAACTTGTGTACAACTGCCATAATCTCAAAACGGCTCAGATGATCCCATGGGTCAGTTGTCCCACTATACTCAAAACCCAGAGATCTATACGAGGCCGGCACGTCATCAGGCATGACCTCCTCAGTAAACGGTGTGCCTCTCCGTGTTGGGACCGCATCAACGTTCGCCATCTTCTTCTTGAACTCCCTTAATTCTTTCTGCAAGCTTTGCATCTGCTTAGCCAGGCCTGGATTATCCCGACTCGATGTTTCACTGTCAGAGGTAGAGAAGTGCTCTTCTCTGTCTTGGAGGGGGGTGCGATCTGTGCGCTGGCCACGCAATGGTTCTGTTTCCGCTAGCGGAACTGTCCGAGCTGGTGGTGTGTTGGATGGAGGCATCGAGATCTCCGCAAACTTCTTCTCCACGGCCACTTCCACGGCTTTTCTGATGAGCTCGGACAGCTGCCTAAGGAAATTCTCATTCAGTAATCCGCAGTTGACTGGCGTTGGTCCGTCAGAGGGGGGTGGTGCGGTGCCAGATCCGGTTGCTACTGATGGTTCTGCCCCCTCCGGCCTCGTCATTGACGGACCTATTGACCGTGGCATGTCCCATGGTGCGGTGGAGCTAGGCGTGCCACCCAGCTCCCCCACCAGATTTCATCGTAAACCATCTGAAACCATATGCAACTCACGTCTTAGCTCAACTTCCCACAGACGGTGCCAATTGTTTCACCCAGAAAGTATGAACACGCCTGAGACCTGTGCTTTTACCCCGTCCTGCACACACAAACACGTCAGAAAAGGACCACCGGAGGTTTTCCGGTGGAAACCTCTCCGATGCTTAAGTCAGAAAGCGTGTGGAGTGTTTTAGTGAGCAAGAAAAGGAATGCACTAATAATGACATACTTTTCTCAGCCTCAAGGCTCAGATATTTATAATTTTTCTCAGTGGGGACCCCTTCCGGGATCTCGGTAACAAAGGCCGCGAATCAAGGGCCGTTAAGCAACCAATTCTGACAAGTGGTCCCACTTGTCCCCTGGGAAGAGGTCAGGGTATCAGGTCTTCCCTGATCCTGCTCTCCCTCTTTCTTGTAAGTCAGGATACCCGAGCCTGCTTTGATCTCATTCCAAAAGGATTGTTTTATGAAGAGTTCACACCAGGTCAGGATAATTCCTGAGCCATAACGATCCTGCTCTTCGTCGTCTCTGATCTACTTCTAAGAAGACCAAACCTTCTCAAGGGTTGAGCGTGGCCTGTCTTCCTGTCCTTTAATTGTCCCAGTTCAGGTCTACCCCAATCCAGGTCTGACTTATTTATGCCACATCATATTTTAGGAATGAACATTAATTTATCTTTCTCAAACAAATTCCCTATGTCGAAAAGATTTTGAGTAAGTTCTCTATGTCTAATGCTAATTCTTACTCCTAATATTGTGCTAAGTAAGTCTCAATCCCCCGAGACTGAAACTGAAATTGATGTTATGAAAAATGTGCCATATTCAAATGTGATTGATTTTTTGATGTATCTCGTTGTTATTAATGGGCCTGACTTTGGTTATGTTGTTAGTTGCTTAGTAGATACATGTCTAATCCTGGTAAGCTCCATTGGGAGGCTTTGAAATGGTTGTTACATTATTTGAAATTATCTGTGAGTTTGGTTTGAAATTATGTAAATCTTTTGATCGTATTTTACTCAAAGGTTAGGTTGATTCTAATTATGCTAATGATAGAGATAGTAAAAAAAACCACTACTTCTTATGTGTTTATCTACGACCGAAGATGAGTATGTTGCTATAACTGATTCTTTTAAGGAAGCTATCTGGTTAAATGGTCTTTTATCTGAAATTGGTGTTTTAAATGGAAATGTTGTGGTATTTTCTATAATCAAGCTACGACTTAAATGTATAAAAATCATATTTTTCATGATCATACTAAGCACTTGGATGTGCAGCTTCATTTCATCCATGATATTGTGGCTGAACATATTATTGATCTGGACAAGATTCCTTCTAAGTATAACTTGGCTGACATGAACACCAAGTGTTTGCCCTCGAGAAAATTACAAATGTGTTTGAATATCTTAAACTTTTATATCGCTGATTAGGCCAGCGGTGATAAGTTTGAGATGGATCGTACTTATTGCTTATGCGTTTTGATGATATTGCATACATGTGTATGCAAAAATCGGTGATGTTGCGTACTTTGGTACGCTTTTCACTTTTTCTTGGTATATGTGTTTGCTTTATGAGTTTGTGCCGGCGCCTTTAAGGTGATGATGATATCCTATATGGCTCCTAGCATAAAACTAAGATCGACATGTTAGTTTTGGGCTAAGGTGGATAATGTTGGTGTAGGCTCAAATGACTTTTATACGAAGGGTAACCCACTTCTTCATCAAGGCCCACAAGATAGCTCAGCCCGAGCCCACCAAGAAAGTGAACTTATGAAGAAACCATTTAACTCCATCAGGTCGGGTTGCTTGAACCCGCGGATCCCCCCTCACTTTTTGATCTTGGACATCTATTTAAATCGGGGTCATCTCCTTCGTATCCTCTTATAACATAACCACCCGAAACTCTAACCCCCTCAAGCTGCTCATTTTCTTCCTCACCTCCTTCTTTGTGCGTATCTCTCTCAAGTCAAGTGAGTATAGAAATTGGTTCCATCTTTTTGAGAATAACCATTTGGGATAGAAATTCTCACCAGATTTTGCCACCTATGAAGAAAGGGCTTTTAAGCACTGAGAATCGGAACTACGGTGGAAAATCAACAATGGTTATCAGGAGGCGGCGGACAGAGTATTCCCCCAATGAGGTTTTGATGGCTTCTCCAGTTCACTGTAGATAAAGTTCCTACGATGGAGATTTGAGCTAGATCGGAGATTATCCATAATGCGGTGACTAACAGCCACTTGATAGAGTTTTACGACAATATTTCCTTGCTTAGATTGATGATGTATCAACTACGTCAAGGCGGTATCGTTCAAAATTTTATAATCTTATATTTTAATTACTTTGTGTAATTTCCTGGTTCTTCCATAATCCTTCTTTTGTTGTTCGATTGCAGGTACTATACATCAGTTGGCACTTATTGGACCTCCGAGTGATGGCGGTAGAACACGGACAGTAGAAAACAAAGTTTGGTGCAGCTGCTATTGGCCGAGAATGAGAATCAAACTATGGACATAAGCTTTCCGGGATAAGGATGAGCAAACGTGATTGTGGCTAAGGACAACAACATTCTGAGCTGTTGTTTGGGCCGAAAAAACAAAATATTTAAAAACCTCTATCTACGCTTCATAATGACAAACAAAACGAGTACTAGATGGTTGGCCACACGGCACCTATGAATCACTAACACTTCAAATATGAATTTTAGTTATATCTTATCCCCGTGTCGTGTCCTATTTTATGTTATAATTTGCGTGGCATAAGCGTGTTCTCATACCTGTCTTGTACCTAATTTCCATATCCATGCTTCTTGATTTTCATATAGGGAACGAATAGGCCTTACTACCTGAGAATAAATTTTTTAAACTTGGGTCGTACCTGTCGATCCAAACAAGTTGGCTGGTAACTATTCGGGAGTCCGATCTAGTTGTGTACTTTATCTAGATGGCTATTAAATCATTGTCACCAGGTCAAAATTAGTTAAAAAAATCGAGAACAGTTGGCCCATTAGTCGGGTTCAATGTTAAAAAATTATTTCTGCCCCCCCAAAAAAAAGGAAAAAAGAAGAAAGGAAAAACATGGGCTAGATAATGTGGCTCATTTTCTTCTTACATTCGTGTATGCAGGTCATGCTCCCACCCAAGTTAATGGTCTAGACCTCAAATCGAACTGTGATATGCACCCCATGCGCGTGTTGAAACTCATGCATAATGACTGATTTGTACATATTTGTGTGTCTTATATTGTGTGTTTTAGCCGGGTTGTAGTCATATTTCCTCTTTTTTTGCATTTTTGTCACCGTTTTAGTATTTTTCGCATTTTTCCTCATATTTTTGTAGATTTTTTTGTTAATTTTCTTTTCTTTGTTTTAAGACAGTCGAGCAAGCCCAATCGCATTCTCGAGGATCACAACCAGCTTGACTTGATGAAAACAGAATCTGAACCTATGAAGCCCAACCATCGACTGATGCACCATCGACGACCAATCGATGCGCCGCTCCTACCCGCATCAACCGATTGGCTGAAATATTCACGCCACCTTTGATCGACATCCTATTGATGCGTCATCGACACACGACCATTTTTCTATCATTGAAAACTTGCGTTGATCGACGTTTCTTTGATGGCAAAGACACCATAGATCAGGGGTCAATCGACGGAAGGCCATTTTCAGCCAATTTTGATAAAAATTACTATTTTGCCCCATTTTCACCCTGTTTAAACTCACGTACCTGGGACTTGAAAGGTGTAGGATTTAGATAACCAAGCTCATCTTATTCTCACGTTCATCATTTTCTCTCCCTCAATTCAAAAGGCCCTAGTTAGTTTAGTTAATGCAACTTTATTTTATTAGTTAGTTAGCTTAATTATTAGTGTGGAGTAACTTAATATACTTGGCGTAACATTTCTCTTTTGGATTTCAAGATTTTGAAGAAGATCTATCTTCAAGGTGACTTCTAGTTCTTGTTCTCTTGCATTTACTTTGTAATTTCTATGAATATTTGAAGTTCATTTTCCTATGTATGATTTGTAGTTTAGAATGCTTAAGTTATCTTGTGTTGTTCTTGAACCTTTTAAAATTTCATCATTGTTGCCTTCTTGCTTTCTTTCAAGCTTTTTACCTTTTTTGGCATGATTTAGGTAGTTGGTAGTGAAAAGTAGATGGGTTTTGCCAAGTTAGTCATTTTCATGCATTTGATTGTTATTGTAGTTTAGGTTCTTTCTATAATTATGTTCAACCTTTGTTACAATTTCTTCAACTTTCTAGTTCTAGTTTGAATGTCTTTTTCCTCCATGCTTTGTGTTAATTTACTTGTGCTTTTAATTATGAGTTGATGATTTTACTAGCTTTGCTTATGGGTTTTCTACTAGATTTAATTATGCTCATGATTGCTCTTAATTTACAATTTAGTATTGACAACCCTAACTTCTAGATTATTGTTTGATTAAATATCAATTGATCATGGAGATGAGTTTAGAACCCTAGACTCTCATTTTACTAATCTTCTATAATCTTTGATTTGATTTGTGGTCATTTAAATTATCGTTTTAGCTCTTAAAAACTAAAAACCTAAATTTTGACCGTGTGTAGCTTTTTCTTTATTTTCTCTTTTGTTATTCAAACACAAAAATCAACTTTCGATTAATCTTTCTCGAAAGATTCGACATGAGTCACATACGATTGACGTCATTCTCTTGTGGGCGATCCTCAAATATTTGTAAAAATATAGTGCATTTTAGATCATTTTATTGACTTGATTTGATTTGATTTTGTATTTTGTGAGTTGTTATGTGTTATACTCATTTTAAAGGTAATATATTGTTATTATA
Organism: Phtheirospermum japonicum; assembly: GCA_014905375.1. Lineage (NCBI taxonomy): Eukaryota > Viridiplantae > Streptophyta > Magnoliopsida > Lamiales > Orobanchaceae > Phtheirospermum > Phtheirospermum japonicum. The sequence goes on along the minus strand of BMAC01000005.1, from coordinate 1,116,876 downwards.
TGCATTATTGAGATGCAAAATGAATATGGAGTCTAAAAGGTGTTTTTGGAGCATGGAGTGAAGTACCAAGATTAAAAAATGCTTCTAAATTGAATAGTTTAATTGTCTTTTCGATGATTTCCATCGTTTATCAATTAGAGTTTTCTCGAGAAAGTTACGCCACAAACAGTGAGCACCACCAAAGCACTCACAGACCGCGGGAGGTGTCAAGGGCTAAGATTATTTTCATAGTATAAGCCCACGGGCCCCATGCTTGCCCATTTCAGAGGCCCAATTTCACATTGATGGCTCGCAGTTGGACTCGCGGTCTTGTGCGATAATTGTTATTTTTGCCCTTTTCTTACGCGTTTTGACTCGCACGAGACTCCTTCCCCAACACCCATACACACACACACACACACTTTTATATATATAGGGTTGGGTTCAAATGAAACCCTATCAATATATGTGAACCTAGGGACTCATCTTGACCATTAGATTGGATAATCTTAATGGTTGAGAACATGACATGTGAGCAGGGTAATTATGGAAAATATTGCATTAATTTAATAAAAAGGGTATTTTGGACATATATCAACATTTCGAAAGAGCACTGCATTGCTCTTTAGTAAGCACACTGGTAAAGAAAAGCACTATGACTGTATACAAAAAAGCATCACAAATTTTGTTTTATAAATAAATGTAATTAAATTTAAAAACCTGAATATTAAAAGCATCGCATGTGATTAATTTTAGCACTACAGTACTGTATAAGAAGCACTGTTAAAAACTTGAATATTAAAAGCATCGTATGTGATTAATTTTAGCACTACATTACTGTATAAAAAAACACTGTTAAATTACGAGTAAGAATTTTGGATTTTTACTATATTTTAGTTCTTTTATAATAACGTAGCAATGCCTTTTTAATATTATTGCAGCGCTTATTTACTATACTATCACTGCTTTTATGGTTCAATTATAAACTACAAGTCCAAAAGGCCCACATCAATTCTCCATCACCATCGCCATCATCCATCAACACACAATCAACAATCCCCAGCAAAAAATCCAAAAATGCAATGAATCTGGTAAGAACAAACAGAGCAGGGTGCTTTAACCCCTCACCATCATCATTCATCAATATCCACCAAAACAGAGCAAACCCCCTTTCCTTTCTCCATGGATGATAAACCCAAGACCAAAACATAAGAAGAAAAAACACCAACATAAAAACGACCAAACCGCCAAAACTGCCTCCGATCTCTCTTTCAAGCCTTCCTCCGACGTCAAGGGCCTCTGATTCGGTGGCCAAATTATCGTCAAATCCTTCACGATCCGCCGCGCCCAGCCGCCAGAGCACCTCCGCCTCCTCTCCCTCCCGCCGTCCCGGCCGGCGTTGGCCTCTGCAGCCGCGTTCCTCCCGACGAACTTCACGATCCTCGCGCATCTGCAACCGCTGTCCGCCGCCCCCTTCACCCTCTCGGAATCCACCCAAACCGACACCACACGCTCTTCACCCGCATCTGCCTCGCCACCGCCGCCGATGTGCCCCACATCCACAAACTCATCCACCAGATGGCCGTCATGGATTAGGTTCAAATGAAACCCACGTCAATATATGCGAACCTAGGGACCAATCCAGGCCTTAGATCTAATAATTTGTGTGGATCAGATTTTTTCTATTTTTTAAATTTATTAAATTATAAATATAGAAGGACAAGGGCCTTTATGTAATCTTACAAAGCTTTTAATCACATTAAATAACTTCCCCAAATCAAACCATCTAGAACTCAGCCTCTTTTCACCCTTTTCAAACCCGTCTGCGCATATACTTCTTCATTTTACTTTCTTCTCCAAGAATAGCAACCAGATCGGCGCAGCAACGGTGATGGTGGATCGGCCGGCCACACGACGGCGGAGCGGCACCAATGGGACGGCGGCGTTCTATCTCGACCATCTCCGATTTGGATCGGGACGATTCGTCGTGGCTGAATCGGACGGCAGCCGGTGGCTGGGCTTTGGGTTTGATCGGTCGAATTCCTCTCCTTCGTCGGCGGCCCGGCGACAAAAATCGGCTATGACAAGCGACGTGACAGCAACCGGCGAGAGTAGACGGCGGGTGGCGGAGAGGCAGTCTGTTGTAGCATCGAAGAGGTGGGTGAGGCGCTCGAA
>BMAC01000005.1:1070579-1114697 GCA_014905375.1 Phtheirospermum japonicum | reverse complement strand
GGATTAGGTTCAAATGAAAACCCACGTCAATATATGCGAACCTAGGGACCAATCCAGGCCTTATATATATATATATATATATATATATATATATATATATATATATATATATATATATATATATATATATATATATATATATATCCGAGTAGCACAAGAAAAATGGACTTTTTTTGACATACTTGGAACACGTGAGAAGAGGAGAAGAAGATGAAAACACACATAAGGAAGAAAAAGAAGAAGATTGAAGACAAAGATTTCAAGATCCAAATTTTTGGTTTCATCTTATATTTTATTTATGTGAACATGGTTTATTCTGGAATATCTTGTGATTCCAATTTTCAATATGTCCTACTAAACCTTATAATTACAGGGGTAGAAAGTAGATATTAATTTGTTTTGATGGATATGTGACTAGTTGAGTATGACCTCTTAGATCAAATAATTTTAGCGAAAACCATCGCTATAATCGAGAAAGAATAATATTAAATTATTAAGAATCATAAGTTATACGAAAGCTTACCTGAATCCATAAACAATTGAATTTGGGGTTTGATCTTCTAGGGAATCCTTTAACTTTTTCTATATGTTCTTTTCTGACGATGGGATGCAGAATAGAATGATATATGATTATCTTGATGATGATGATACGTATGACCTACGGACCATAACCCTTATATACTTGAATTATTAGGGTTTACCTATTTTAGCCCATCATTGAATAGATAGCCCATTGAGTATCTACACATTAAAGGCCCACACCCTAAAACACATTAAGCCCAATAAATTAAACTTGATTTGATCACTTTTAATTAGGCCTCCTCATTTGACAGTTCACAATATATAATTATTTCACATATAAGCCCAATGTTGGATTAAGGATCCAACAATCTTCCCACTTGGGCTATATGTGTAACCTTATAATTATGCATTGCAAGAATATAACCGTACGAGCTCAACTTTGCTGTCATAACCAAAATGTATTAATATCCAATTTGGTCCATCAGCCATGTCAACATAGGATCAAAGCGGCCTTTATTACGTTTATCATAACTTGACCATTCAATGGTCACATATGTCAACACAACTGAATGACATGGATCATGATGTGAATGTGTAGCATGAAATTCTCATGTATTGTGATCGTAACATACTTATTTCCAACTGGTTCACCTTAAAACCTTAGTGAGATCAACCATATACTAAAATCAAAGTGTGAATTAACTAAATAACTTTAATTTATGCATAAAATAAACTTAAAATATCCTTAAACTGAAGTAACTGAAAAACATGTCTACGAAAGAGAACATTATAATTACAAAACTCCCAATAAAACTAAATATCTTCAAAAGATTTGACACCCATACTAGCAGTATGCTCATGAAACATTTTGGGTGGCAATCCCTTTGTAAGAGGATCCGCAATCATAGAGTTTGTGCCGAAATATTCAATAGACAACTGTTCACTTTGAATTCTTTCTTTAACAACTAGAAACTTGATGTCTATATGCCTAGACTTCTTCAAGCTTCTATTGTTATTGAAATACAAGACTGTCGATTTATTATCACAAAATAATTTAAGTGGTTTTTCAATACCACCCACTATGCGCAGCCCCATGACAAAGTTTCACAGCCATACTCCGTGGTTAGATGCCTCATAACATGCTATAAATTCTGCTGTCATGGTAGAGGAGGCTATAATATAATAGACTGTTTAGCACTCCTCTAGCCAGCAAGAATACATAGCCTGACGTAGATTTCATACTATCTTGGCATCCAGCATGATCGGAGTCAGTGTATTCTACGATCTCAATCCAATCTGACCTCCGATATGTGAGCATTTAATCTTTTGTTCTTTGCAAGTACCTCAAGACCCGTTTGGTTGCTTTCCAATGGTCTAGTCCTGGTTTGCTCAAATATCTACCCAGCATCCCAACAATGAACGCAATACTCGGATGCGTACATACTTGAGCATACATTTGACTTCCTACTTCCAAAGCATAAGGAATCTTCTGCATTTCTTTTTCCTCTAATTTTTTTTAGGGTACCGTTCGAGACTAAATTTGTCTCCCTTAGACACAGGGTTATCTCCTGATTTACAGTCCTGCATGCCATACCGTTTAAGAACCTTTTCAATATATCTCTTTTGTGATAATCCCAAAGTACCCCGAGAACGATCTCGGTGTATTTCTATACTTAACACAAAAGAGGCGTCACCAAGATCCTTCATTTCAAAATTCTTAGATAGAAATCTCTTGGTATCGTGCAATAAGCCTATATCATTGCTGGCAAGCAAAATGTCATCGATGTTCAAAACAAGAAATATGTATTTACTCCCAAAGAACTTATGGTATACACAATCATCGACCAAATTCATCTAAAAAACAAGCGAGATGATCACTTGATGAAACTTGAAACTTGAAATACCATTGTCTAGATGTCTGCTTGAGCCCATAAATGGATTTCTTAAGTTTGTAAACCATATTCTTTGAATCTCCCGAAACAAAGTTTTCAGGTATAAATCATCTCATCAATGTCTCCATTGAGTAACACTGTCTTTACATCCATCTGATGCAACTCAAGATCAAGATGTGCCACTAATGCCATTATAATCCTGAAAGAGTCTTTCGAAAAAACCGGAGAGAAAGTCTCTTTATAACCGATGCCTTCTTTCTGTGTAAATCCCTTTGCAACAAGACGTGCTTTGTATCTTTCTACACTGCCTCTTGAATCCCTCTTGGTCTTAAATATCCATTTGCAACCAATGGGTTTTGCACCTTCTGGCAATGGGACAAGTTCCCACACGTCATTGTTACTCATAGACTTAATCTCCTCATTCATGGCATCTATCCACTTTTGAGGACTTGAGCTTTCAATGGCTTGATGGAAGTTGATAGGATCATCTTCCATTACTCCAATGTCAGACTCACTTTCTTGGAGAAATGCAATGTAATCATCTGAAATTGCACTTCTTCTTTCCCTAGTGGATCTCCTTAATGGCATAAATTCTTGAGGTTATAGGGTTTGTTGATTTGGAATATCTTGTGGAACGGGAGGTTCTCTGACATTGTCTTGATTTGTGTCTTGAACAAAGTCAAGAATGAGATTCTGATCAATGCCAACAACACCTGTGGGAATATCCACATATTCCTCTTCAAAGACAAAATCATTAACTCTATCTCCTCCCGCAAACTCAACATCCTCAAAGAACCGAGCATTTCCCGTCTTAGAAATAGTTTTAATTGTGGGATCATAAAACTTGTACCCTATGGATCTTTCAAAATATCCAACAAAATAACAACTAACTGTTCTTGTATCCAGTTTCTTTTCATTAGGCCTATAAGACCTAGCCTCAGTTGGACACCCCCAAAAATGCAAATGCTTTAGACTTGGCTCGTCACCCGTCCAAAGTTCATAAGGGGTTTATCATTGCTTTAGTTGGAACTCTGTTAAGGATATATGTTGCAGTCTTAAGTGCTTCGTTAGACACAAGTCTTTCAATTCTCCATTTTGGAGATATGACCCAGTCTCTTGCGCCATAACGTAGCTGAATTCTCATGGTTAATTTCCTTTCCACACATCGTGTGTGTAGATGTAGGGATTCATTAAATGAAACAATAATATCTAGTGAATAAAGATTATCGTAACTTGATAAAGAACCAGAACCAACCAATTTTGAATCATGAGAACTACTAAATTTCCCACCTCCAAAAGAACAAAAATAACCAAATTTGTCCAAAGCAGAAATAGAAATCAAATTTCGTCTAAATGACGGAACAACAAATGTCTCATCAAGATACATATAATTTTCAGTCTTTAAAAATAATCTAAATTTTCCTATTGCTTCAACTTCAACTGTCTTGCCATCGCCCACATAGATGTCTCTTTCACCATCATTTGATTTTCGACAATGGAGGCAACCCTGCATAGACACACTGATGTGCGTTGTTGCACCAATATCTATCCACCATGTGTGTCTAAGGACCGAAGTTAAATTAGCCTCAGAACAAACCAAATTAAGTAGTATACCTTTCTTAGCACGCCAAGCGTGATAGTTGGTACACTCTTTCTTCATATGTCCTTCACCTCCGCAGAAGAAACAACCCGTACCAGTACCAGAATCGGTACCATTTTATTGCACTAGGTGCCTTTTGTTGTTTCTTTTGTGGTGTTGTGTGTGCAGCTTTCTTATCCTTCTTTCGCTTTAATCTCTTACCCTTAAATTTGGAAGTTGAGGCAAAATTAGCACTTTCAGTATTGTCTTGCTTCAACCTTTCCTCTTCTTGGACACAAACTGATTAAAATGTCCCAGAAGAGATATTAAAACCAAATGCACTAGCAAGTCCTCAGATAGTTCAAGCTTAAGTGCTCTTAACAGATTGGCAGTCAATCGACTGCACTACTGCTCCAACGTTCCAGCCTCTGTTGAGTAGTCGAATTAGGCAGCTTTCAGTCGATCGACTGGTCATGCTGTCGATTCAGACTGCTTCCGGCTCGATTTTATCGTTTTGGCACGGGCTTTGGGCCTCAATGCCTTTGCTCGAACTTAGGCGCATGCCATCACGTCTTGGCGGGAATCTAATTCGTTATGCCACCTACGAAGTAAGATTTTTAAACATAAAAACTCAAGAATCCCACAAACCTCACCAACATCGCACAAATTTGGCTCAGAAACTATAAAATGAGAAAACAACCTAATAACCTAACAAAACTCAACTCAAAACTACTATATACAACATGAAAACCTAATTAAAACATGAGAAAAATGCCACAATATCATGCAAAATACTTGACTATGCACCAGAGAGCCGACGGCTCTTTTATTGATCCTCAATCGCAGTAGACTTCTATAAGTATTTTTTTAGATGTAATTAATATAAATATATATCTTTTTTTTCTAATCCTCATAACGGTGAATTATACATCAATCAAAATATTGCAGGAGGAGTATCAGAGACGTTTGGAGGAGTCTCGTACTTCATTACTAAATACTATTGTTGTTGAAGAGAACACGGTCTATCTACAGACTGTCGGGGTGAAGAAGGGTCATCGGTTTGGCACGGTATGTTTAGGAACTCTTTTAGATTTGAAGAGTTTCAGAGGCACTACCTCCTCTGTTACTAATAGCCGTGTCTCGGAGCTGGAGACGCTGATGGAGGCTTTAAAGAGCAAGGTCGAGAGTCGGCTTCAGGCGACTGAGTGTGCACATCAGGAGCAGCTCCAGGCCATGCGTGAGGAGCATGCACGTCAGCAGCTCCAGTATGAGGAGGCTCTCCATGATCGGGTGATGCGGGAAGTCGCCGCGGTGATGGCAGTGCGACTATGTCGAAGGCCGTTCTCTGATGCTCCAACTGCTGATGATGATGATGATGGTTCTACGGTTTGGTTGATTTAGAAACAAATAATATTTATATTTGTAACTTTATTTATGTTTTATATATTATACGATAAAATTGTTAATTAGTTATATTTTATTTTTAAATTTATATTTTTTTTGGGAAATACAAATTATTTTTCGTATTGAATTATGAATTTGTGAAATAAATACATGTACAAATATCAAATAAAATAAAATAAAATAAGAATAAAATATAAAAATATATTTATTTGAAAATGCTAACAAGTTGGGCCCTTCAGCATAATTTGAAAAATGCTGATGGGTAAGCCTGTAAGCATATGCTGACGGCTTGTGCCCGTCAGCATTATTTGAATTATGCTGACGTGCCCTACCCGTTAGCATTTACTGACGGGTCTCTAATTATGTACGGGGCTTTGCTGACGGGTCATACCAGTCAGCATGCCATCAGCAAATGCTGGCGGGTTAAATAATACCATGGGTTCCGCACGTCAACATTTCCCTTGTTTTTTTGTAGTGATGACAACCACTACCACGGAGACGCACCACAAATCCAAATGCCTATTTGAAAATAAGAATCAATGGTGGGAGGAGTTTGTCCGGTGAATTACCGCAGACTTGAATTCAAAGTTGATGAATTTGTAACTCTTGAACTTAGATCTATGACAATCAGAATACCATATATCATGAAAATGACTACATGCCTGGAACTCAAATGATGAGATGCTTCAAATGACATTAAACATATTAAACTCCATCATCGATGGACTCTGGGCCGATGGATTAGAGAAAGAGATGAGAGGCATTGAAAGATTGAGAGATGAGATAGGAAAGAGAAAAAGTGAAGTAAAAAGTAAATAAAAAAGAAAAAAAAAGGGGGTCAGTAAGTCGGGTTGAATAGATATATCGGGTTAAAAAAAAACTCATAAGTTAGTCTTATATGAGTTTTTGCCTTCTTGAAGTTGCTTAACGAACATATATACGAGTTTCTTGCATAGTACAATGGGCATCATAAGCAACTTTTAAATTTGTAAAACTATTTAAAGATTCCAAAAAATTATACCACCGATATCCCAACCTTAGCTTCTCATCCGAACAAAATCTTCGGTGATTAACACAAACATGCATCAACAAAACAATGCTGATTAATCTTTTATATATCCAAAATAAACTTCATTTTCCATTTTACAGTAAGAAATTCGATAATATATTACGAATTTTAGTAAAATCAAAATTTATTGGGGAAAACAATGAAAAGAAAAGTAATTCATCATTTTTTTTTTATATTAGAGTAAAAACCGAATCACAATTAAAACTAAAAACAACCGAGAGCTCTTAGCCACAAGTGTACAATGTATATGATAAATAAAGTTATATCCACAGATATTGGTATTATAAAGTAGTGGATGTTGTATTTGTAAGAATTGAATGTTATTTAGACTACGAAATGTAGTTTATTATTGTACTTAGTTAATTAATAAAGTTCAATTAGAATAAACTAAGTTAAAATCTCAACCTATCCAAACTCAGAAAAGACGAATGAATTAAAGAATTAAACAATAATGGAAAAATATTCTAGGCTTTGATTTCAAATGGAATTTAATTAAGACTTCTGTGTAATTACTTGAGTACTTTATGAGACTCAATTTTTATATGACAATCATAAAGTTAGCTTAGTCATTCTTCCAGTGATTAAGACGTGGATCACTTTCAATAAATTATATCTTTATTTGAATTCTACATACAACGTGTAAAAACTCCATGATCTCTCGATTTTATTGGTTAATGTGTTTTAGGATATAATATCTTGGGACAGAACTCATCTTTCAAATTATGAATTATCACATCAAAATATGCATCAAAAGTAGCTAAGTCAATTATGCATCCAAACAATTCAAAAACACAAGAATAAAGAGGAGGTCATGTTGGATCCTTCCTCCAATATTTGGTTTGTAAGTGAAATAATTATATATCGTGAATTATCAAATAATAAAATCTAAATTAAAAATGATCAATAAAGTTTAAGGTATTGGACTTAATGTATTTTATGGTGTGGACTTTTAATGTATAAATACTCAATATATTCTGCATCTTATCGTCAGAAAAGATCATATAGAGAGCTAAAAAATTTTTAAAAGAATTGGATACGTATTGCCCTAAAAACTCAAACCCTAAAGTCAATTGCTTAGAGTAAATTCTTAAAAGGATTGGATACGTATTGCCCTAAAAGATCAAATCCCAAAGTCAATTGCTTATGAATTCAGTTACGGTTCCGTAAACTAACTTATGATTCTTAATAATTTAATATGACGGTTCCTCGATTATAAGTTTTCGCTAAGATTATTTGATCTAAGTTTTACTAGAGCCTATCATATTAAGTTATTTGGAATTGAATAATTTATAGAATTTCATTTATTTATGAAAACAAATATGTTTATGAAGTTTTGATTTCTGAAATTATAGATTCAGAATTGTTCATGATTGTTTGGGCTTGTTAATTGAATTTAGTTGAATTATTTGATTGTAATTTGGTGTTTTTTTTGGATAAAAACTTCTGTTAATTATTCCTGTTATAATATATTCTTGTTAATTTGGGATTTTGGATTGAACTCAAATTACAATCAAATTGTAATTCTACCTTCGAATACAAACTGCCCATTATTCCTGTTAATTAAGCTACATGAATTAAGGCCCCTAATTAAGACATTAAGATGATTAATGTCTGCAATTTTTGGGAAAGGCCGCAGCACAAAAGGCTGCAAAGCAGCAGTTGACTTTTAATTTTAAAAAAGAAATTAGTTTTTGGAAAACTGAATATGGGAATCTGAAAAACCAATAAGCCTCTGCAAACCTCCGTCGCGTCGGCGATGGAGCGCCTCCTGGTGGATTATGGCCTTGACGACGCCGTTGGTCGGAGAGACAGCCTGCTGGGCGGGCAGTCGAGACGGCGGCCGATCGTCGGGTGAAGAGGCGGCGGTTTCGCTGCTTTACAGCAGCGTTTCGGTCTCGGTTTCCGGCCTCTCCGGCGAGTTTTCCGGTGGGCCGTTGCTGTCGGCGGTCTCGTCTCTTCATGGGCCGTAGACTGGTGCCGGCGGTGACAGCAATCAGGCCGGATCGAAAGCCCAAAACTTGATTTAGGGTTTGACAAAAGATTTTGAGAATTTGACATATTTTGGGTCTAATTGTAATTTTTAACCCCTAATTTTTAATAAACTGCGAGACTGTTCATGAACTTTTTAAAATTACATTCAGAGCCCAAGAACTTTCAGAAAATTGTTTTAAGTTCAGAATGATATTTTTGTAATTATTAAAAATTTTGAAAATTGCAGAAAGAACCTTAAAACTTTCAGAAAATTGTTAAGGGATGTTTGGCTATGCAGAAAATTTTGAAAAATTGTATTTTCACTATAAAAAATTTAAATTTTGGGCCCATTTGCATGATTAGTAAATTTTGGAATTTAAAATTTTAATTTTTGAGATTCAATTAAGGTTTATTTATAAATTGACCTCATAAAATTCTAAAACTAATTTGGTCTTGGAGTTTAATTTTTAAATTCAAATATTTGTATGCTTTTATATATTTTGAGATATACTAATTGAAGCAACAATGTCACAAAAGTGGTCTCTATTGTGGAGATTGATTTATTTCAAGATATAAAAGGTTGTGTGCATGTAATCTATGTGAATATTCATCGGCCAAAAGGAAGATTCATATTTATCATAATTATATGTGCAATTGCGGTAGTAAACGTGCAATGATTATTTGATTTTGCATATGAGAAATGACTCGGCCAAAAGGAAGACTCATTGTTTGATATGTTCTTATTATCAGTGTTTGATTACTGCGCCAAGATATCAATTACAAGTTAATTTCTTATCAAAAGATGAGACTTTGATGGAGTGTCGATATCTTAAAATGGGATTTATCTTTATTTGAATTTATTATTTGGGTTCTAAGTTTATATGAGCATGATAAGTTTATTTTCTTTAAATTCAGCTATATCTATTCCATGCTAATATTACTGCAAGCATCAATTCTATCCCTATGCTAAATGGCACAAATTTCAAGTCATGGCAAGAGAATCTTTTAATAGTTCTTGAAGTCATGGATCTCGACCTTGCGATAAGAACTGATTCCCCACCACCCCTTACGGATAAAAGTACTGCGGATGAAAAGAGGGATATGGAAAGGTGGGAGAAATCGAATCGCATGTGTATGATGATCATGAAGAAAGTCATTCTAGAAGCTTTTAGGGGCACTATGTTTGAGAGAATCGCTACAACTAAAGAATTCCTTCCTGATATTAAGAAAAGGTTTGTCAAGAACGAAGAGGCTGAAATTGGTACGCTCTTGACAAATCCGATCTCAATGAGGTATGGAAGTAAAGGCAATATTAGGGAATACATTATGGAAAATATCTCATACTGCTCGACTGAGGAGGGACGAATCGACTGAACAACAGAGAGCAAATCGACTGAACAACAGAGACTGACCTGTCGAGCCGAAGGCAGTCGATTGACTAAAACCCTGTCGATCGACTGCATCATCGGGGTTTTTGGCGTTTTTATTATTTTGCCCCTACAAACAAATATATAAACCTCACATCTTTCACCAACAAGAAAGGCACTCTCCTCCCAACTCTTGCATGGGTTTGTGATTTATTTTCTCTCTCTAGATCTTGGATTTAATTTCAAACTTTTCCTTCGGTTTGTAAGCTCAAGAAGAATTCAAGTCATCACTTGGATTTTATTTTGATTGTAATTTCATTCAAGCGTTTGGATTCTCTTTCTTAATTCAAGGAAGTTCTTCATTATTCTTCCTTATTCTTCAATTTCAAGCTTGTTCTTCAATTTATGCAATTTGCCTTAGCTCTTAGATTTATTGTTAGATTTGTGATTTGGTTTATGAAATCTAGGTGAGTGACACACCTTGATTATAGATCGGGTCTTGGATCATTTTTATTTCAAGTATTTCATATACTTTATTTTGGTTTTTATTTTCATGCATAGTTTTAAGTTGAATCCTAGATCTACTCTTCGTTTCTTGTTAATCATTGAAAAAATTTAAACTTTCACGTCAACTTTTATTGCTCTTTCCATTGGTGCTATCGATTTTCATTGATTTGCTTTATTTAGAATTTTATGATTATGCATGCATAGTTTTACTTTAAGTCTTCATGCTTGTACCTTGTTGTTTCTTTGCTTTTTATTTCTTATTTTGATTATTGTTTGCAATTTCAATATGACATACACACGAGGCATCCAAAATACTTGCATTTACTTTCATAGATCTTCGGAGGCATGGGAGGATGGGAAAACATGATGATATGTTTTAACCCATAAGATGAATGACAATTAAAAAAAAGGGGAACTATTTTCCCTCGAAAAATTACCGAAGGGAAATAGATTCCCCTCGTAAATCCCGAGGGGAATTACTTCCCCTAATTTTCTTTAAATTAAAAATTAAAAAATTGAAAAGGCGTAAAATAAATCATATCCTCTAATTTTAGGCACGTGGAATGGTTCTGACCCGGTCTCGCTAGAAAAATGACATCGAACATGTGCGTATTACACGTGTCGTGTAATTCGGCCAACAAAGCAAGATACGATTGATCGATCAACTTGTTAGGTTGGAAACGCAAAGTGAAGAAGCGTTGTGATTTTGTGAAGGTGCCACGAGGTGCGTTTCGTTGTCATGGAACCACGAGAATCGGGTATTGATAGGTAAATACGTATTTTCTATTTTTTTTAAATTTTAAATAAAAATAGAAAATGTATAATAATAAATCATATGATATCATTTTAGGTACGTGGCGTGGTTAAGACCCGGTTTCGCTAGAAAAATATCATCGAGCATGTGCGTATTTACACGTGTCTTGTAATTCGACAAACAAACCAAGATACGATCAATCGATCAACTTGTTAGGTTGAAAACGCAAAGCGAAGATGCGCTGTGATTTTGTGAAGGTGGCACGAGGTGTGTTTCATTATCATAGAATCACGAGAATTGATAATTGATCGGTAAATATGCCTCTCATATTTTTTTTTCAATTTTTTTATTTTAATTTAAAAAAACCCATGGGAACTAATTCCCCTCGAAACATTACCGAAGGGAAATAGAATTCCCTCGGAAACTCTGAGGGGAATTACTTCCCCTCGATTTATTTAAATTAGAAAAAATAATAAAAGTAGAAAAGGCATAAAAATAAATCATATCTTATCATTTTAGTCATGTGGGGTGGTTTTGACCCGGTCTCGCTAGAAAAATATCAGCAAACATGTGCGTATTTTCACGTGTTGTGTAACTTGACCAACAAACTAAGATACGATTGATCGATCAACTTGTTATGATGGAAACGCAAAGCGAAGAAGCGTCGTGATTTTGTGAAGGTTCCACGAGGTGTATCTTGTTGTCATAAAACCACGAGAATAATTATATAATTAGGGTTTAATTTAGGAATAATTATATAATTAGGGTTCAATTTAGGAATAATTATATAATTATGGTTTAATTTAGGAATAATTATATAGTTAGGGTTTAATTTAGGAATAATTATATGATTAGGGTTTAATCTAGGAATAATTATAATTAGGGTTTAATTTAGAAATAATTATATAATTAGAGTTGAATTTAGGAATAATTATATAATTAGGGTTTAATCTAGAAATAATTATATAATTAGGGTTAAGTATAGATCGGTAAATACGCATTTTCTATATTTTTTTATTTTTTTTTAATTTTAAATAAAAAATCAAAAAATATATAAAAGGCGTAAAAAAAATCATATGCTATCATTTTAGGCACATGGAGTGGTTTTGACCCGGGCTCACTAGAGAGATATCACCGAGCATATGCGCATTTACCACGTGTCTTGTAATTTGACCAACAAATAAAGATATGATCGATCGATCAACTTGTTAGGTTGAAAACTCAAAGCGAAGAAGCATCATGATTTTGTGAAGGTGCACGAGGTTCTTTCCGTAGTCATATAACCACGAGAATTGACAATTGATCGGTAAATACGCCTAGTTTATTTTTTTGATTTTTTTTAATTTAAAAAAAATGTGGGGAACTAGTTACCCTCGGAAATTATCGAGGGGAACTATTTCCCCTCGGAAAATTACCGAAGGGAAATAGATTCCCCTCAGAAATTAAGAGGAGAATTACTTCCCCTCGATTTTCTTAAATTAAAAAAAATCAAGAAAATTACAAAAAAATAGAAAAGGTGTAAAGATAAACCATATCCTATCATTTTAGGACGTGGGGTGATTTTGACCTGGTCTCGCAAGAAAAATATAATCAAACATGTGCGTATTTACATGTGTAGTGTAATTGAACCAACAAACTAAGATATGATCGATCGATCAACTTGTTAGGTTAGAAACGCAAAGCGAAGAAGTGTTGTGATTTTGTGAAGGTGCCACGAGGTGCGTTTCGTTGTCATAGAACCATAAGAATCGGTTATTGATTGGTAAATACATCTTTTCTATTTTTTTTTCTATTTTTTTAATTTAAAAAAACCGAGGGGAACTATTTCTTCATGGAAAATTACCGAGGGGAGATAATTTCCATCGGTAATTACCAAAGGTTTTTCCAAGGACATTAGTGCCCTCGTCCCCATTTATTAAAACAGCAGCGAGACGCCCCTGCTTCTCACTCTACAACCAAAAAAAAAAAAAATTCAGATCTCTACCGCCACCCTTCATTTCCGCAGTCGTTACCGTCGTCGTTGTTGCAGCCGTTGCCGCTGCTCTCTACCACCGCCGCTGTCGTCGCTCGCCACTGTCCTCTCCACAGTCACCCTCGACCGAAGTAACCCAGTAGCCGCCGCCGTCGTCTTCTCCATCCACCACCGCCGGCCAAGGTAACCCCGCATCCCCTTTTTTTTTGTTGTAATTTATATAGTTTTAGGGTTTAATTTATAATTAGGGTTGAATTTAAGGATTATTGTATAATTAGGGTTGAATTTAGGGGAAATTATATAATTAGGGTTGGATTTAGGTATAATTTAGGGGAAATTATATAATTAAGGTTTAATTTAGTAATAATTATATAATTAGGGTTGTCTTAGTTTATTTTCGTAATTTCCATTTATTTTCGCTCTTAATTCCAACAAGCTAAAAATACATAGATCTCTATGATCAATCGAATTCCGATAATACCAAGCCATGAACCCCTTATATATTCATCACCACTAAGAAAATCTACAAATAAAATGGTGCCGTTGCGACTCGGCTTGGTTAAGGTTTTCGATTTGCTTGTAGTTTCTTTGTGTTTATAGTTTTCTTTTGTATTTGATGCTTTTATTGAGTGTATGCAAGGTCGTCGAACCCTTGGGTATGATTTAGCACATTACATTTTGAAACCTGAGCGATTAAGGCGTTTACAACGTTCCCTTGCTACTAATCAAGACATGGCGAATAATCTTCCCACTACCGGCCCGTTTCCCAATCCACAGGCCCATGATCATCAAAGCTCTAGCACACCCGATCCCGCTGTTCATGTCGAGTATTCCACACCAAGTGATAAACTCAGGCCTTCGACTCCCAACCCAACGAGCCCTCCCGACTATGCTTTAGGAATCAAGAAGTGGTTTTACCACTCATGGACATGCCATGGGCCTACACCAAGGTACCACACCCATTCTTACCTCTTATAATGCTTTCATTTCCAATACTTATGGTAATGGAGGTAACATCCCCAACATGGGAGAGCATGGTGCAAACCATGTTGGGAATGGAATGGTTTATAATGGTTTTGGCAACGTGGGAGGGCATGGTGCAAACCATATTGCCAATGGTGGAATCGGTAAAGGTCAACCCAACATGGGAGGATATGGTGCAAACCATGTTGGGTCAAGCGGCTTCATGGGTATGAATAGTCCGTATGGAGGTTATGGTGCTTCTAATCCTTATCCGAATATGCCAACTTCGAACTCCGGTCTGTATAAGTTATGGTGCTCTTAATCAATTTCCGAACATGCAAAATCCAAATCCCGACCCGTATGGAGTTCCTCCCGCTTACAATTCCAATCATGCTCCGCATGTAAATTTAAAAAATAATGGTTGTGGTCCGGGTTATGGAGGTGCCTGAAATAATTCTCACGAGGGCACTCCCGATCCGTTCGCTTTGTTTGGAGGTGTGAGCTCCAATGCCCAATATGCCCCTCCCATCTTCGCTATGCTAGAAGTTAGCAAAGACTTTGTGGGGGCGACTATTTCATCGTGCGTATCCCTTCCTCCCAAGGTTATGGTTATTGATATCTGATCGCTCAATTTTTACCGTATTCCGATATTCCATGGTTTTTCTAAAGAGGATCCTCCCCAATTCCTCTGACAGTTTTTATGGAAAGTCTCGAGTTTTCACCGCCCCAATATGATGAGTTTAGAGCATCTTCAACTCCGTTATTTTTTTTATGCTCTTCAAGATAAAGCATGGTTTATGGGTATTCCTTCCAACTCCATTCATACATGGGATGAGCTTTCGGCAATATTCTTGGATCATTATTATTCCAATGAAAAGACGGTTTAGTTGAGGATCAAGATTATCTCGTTTAAACAATTGAAGAATGAGCCATTTCATTCGGCTTGGACTCATTTCCAAGATCTTCTCACGAGTTTTCCACATAATCGTATGTCCAAGGATATTTTAAACAAAACTTTCTATGATGCGTTGGACCCACATTTCCAATATATGGTGGATACGTCGGGGGGTGGGGGGGTGGAATATGAAGGATCATCCTCCTCAAGTGGTTCACAAGATTTTCACCACTTTGGCAAAAAATTCTCAAAAAAAGTCTTCACGAGCGTTGTATTCGAGTGCTAATGAAGTGAGTGAAACATCCTCCCCTATGAAGCTTGAGATGGAAAAGAAAATCACGGCTTTGGAGCTCAAGTTGCTAAGTTGTCTAGCCCAAGACCGGATCCTCCGTGTGCATCGTGTGGAATGTTTGGTCATGATACCACATCTTGTACTTCTAATCCCTCCTTCTATATGCCAATTCCTCAATCAGAGGACGTGTGTGGGGTTCAAGGATATCAAATGGGACCTGGTTTTGCTAAGCCACCTTCCTCCGTATCATCCGAGCAACCGCATGCATCCAAATCTTAGTTTTGCCAATACAAATGCAGGCCCATCTCGTTCGCCTATTCCGGTGAATGCACCTCCTCCACCTTCCGATCCAACCCTCTTGTCCATTTTATAACAATTGCAATCTTTGTCCATTATGGTGGCTTCATCTGACGCCAATTTCAATGCTCTTGAGCCCACGACAAGTGGGTTAAACACTAGAATGGGGCAATTAGCAAGTGATGTAAATATGTTAAATCAAGCTAATGAGAAGGGCAAATTGCCGAGCTAACCATCACAAGATCACGCGGTCACGACCCTTCGAAGTGGTAGGGTGGTTGACAATACGGTTGCCCCGCTTTCCGAGGAGGAGGTAGTTCCTATTCCGAATGTCGTTCATCCTCCCTATTCTACCCCTATAGGTCCCACTTCGACAAAGGCACTTCCCGATAGCCTACACAAGTCTTCGGACCTACAAGCCACCAACTTCTAAGGCTCCTATGCTCTATCCGTCCCGACTCTAAAATGCTAAGAAATATAAACAATTTCAAAAGCTCTATGATCTATTGTCCAACGTAAACATCACTCTTCCTTTGTTAGACACCATCCGGGATATGCCCGCTTATTCCAAGTTCTTCAAGGAGCTTTCCTCCAAAAAGCTTGAGAACGCTATGCATGAGAGAGTTTATCTATCTAACGAAGCAAGTGTGATTTGTGATCCTTCTCTCTTGGCTCTTAAGAAAGTGAACCCTGGCTCTTTTTGTATTGATATCACACTCGGGAATGGAAAGGTCACTACGGGCATGCTTGATTCCAGGGCGGGTATTAATTTGATGCCGTCTTTGATCTATGAACAATTGGAACTTGATCCTTTACAAAAGACGCGTATTTGCTTATAAATTGTCGATCGATCAATTAGATATCCAAAAGGGATGATCAAGGACGTTCTTGTAAGTTGGGGGGATAGCGGTTTCGGTTGATTTCGTGGTATTGGATGTTGGCATGGTGAAGAATGATGGCGCCGAACACATTATCTTGTTAAGCTGCCCGTTAATGGCTACAATCAAATGTTTGATTGACTTTGGGTAGAAGAATCTTACTTTTTCCATCGCGGGTGAATCGGTCACGTTTTCTATATCTAACTTGCCATCGGTTCCATCTAGCGTCTATCACGTGGATTGCTTACTTATTGACGAGATCCAAGAATTGGTCAAACTAGTTTATATGGAGAAAGAGAGCAGTGGGGAGGAGGTTGGCCGGGGAGTCTATATCGAGGGTTGTTGTGAGGATGATGAGCCCCTTGTTTGTAGCAACGAGTCCATTGTGTTTCAATGTGCCAACGGCTTGAGTGAGAGAAATTATGTATGTGTCATTGAGGGCATCGATAAAACTTTGGCGGGGGAGGTGGAGATTGTTGATGATAGGTTGGGGGTCGAGCCCATTGAAAAGATTGAAAATTATCTTGAGAGGATCAGTGAATTGTTCGAGTTAGCCCCCAATGAGGTCGAGAGGAGGCACAAGCCCGAGCTTAAGCCTCTCCCATCTCACCTCAAGTATGTCTATTTGGAAGAAGAGGAGAGCAAACCGGTTATCATCTTTGCCAATTTGAATCGAGAAGAAGTGGAGAGGTTGATTGAAGCGCTTAAAGATCATAAGGGTGCTATTGGTTGGAGTCTTGGAGATATTAAAGGAATTAGCCCTTCGACTTTCATGCATAAGATAATTTTGTAGGATGATGCCAAACCTTCTCAAGAATTCTAAAGGCGTTTGAATCCAAATCTTAAAGAGATAGTGAAGGCCGAGATATTGAAGTTGTTGGAGGAAGGCTTGATTTTTACAATTGCCGATAGTGAGTGGGCGAGTCCCGCTCATATGGTACCGAAGAAGAGCGGCATAACCATTTTTGATAATGAAAAATGAGAGTTGTTGGCCACGAGGGCTACAACGGGATGGAGGATGTGTATCGATTTTTGAAAGTTAAATGCGGCTACCAAGAAAAATCATTTCCCTCTCTTGTTTATCGACCAAATGTTGGACCATCATTCTTATTGCTTCTTAGATGGGTTGTCTGGTTACTATCAAATTGCAATCGCTCCAGAAGATCTAGCCAAGACGACCTTTACTTACCCGTTTGGAACGTTTGCTTTTTTTCGAATGCCATTTGGGCTATGCAATGCCCCGGGAATGTTCCAAAGATGTATGCTCTCGATATTTTCCGACATGATCGATAAATTTCTTGAAGTTTTCATGGATGACTTTTCCATATATGGGGACTCTTTTGACGAATGTTTGAAAAATCTTGAACAAGTGCTAACCCGATGCGAAGAGACGAGTTTAACCTTAAGTTGGGAAAAAAGTCATTTCATGGTTCGAAGTGGCCTTGTTCTTGGGCATTTAATTTCGGAAGAAGGGATTGAGGTCGATAAGGCCAAGATTGAAGTTATTGAAAAGCTACCCCCTCCACTCAACGTTAAGGACGTGAGAAGTTTCCTCGGGCATGCCAGTTTTTATCGGTGATTCATAAAAGATTTCTCGAAAATTGCTCGCCCTTTATGCTGATTGTTAAGCAATGACACCCCTTTTGAATTTGATGAAGCTTGTGAGGGCGCTTTTAGGGAAATTAAGAAGAGTCTCGTATCTTCCCCCATCGTAGTGGCTCCCGATTGGAGTTTACCTTTCGAGATTATGTCCGATGCTTCAAATGAGGCAGTGGGGCTGTTCTTGGCCAACGAGTGGATATGTTGTTGAGGGTGGTGTATTATGAGAGTTTAATGCTCAATAATGCTCAAAAGAATTACACTACAACCGAAAGAGAGCTCTTGGCCGTGGTCTTTTCTCTTGAGAAATTCCGACCGTACATTATTGGATCACGAGTCATAGTCCATAGTGATCATGCTGCTTTGCGATATTTGTTCTCTAAATCCCAAGCTAAACCTCACCTCATCCATTGGATTTTGTTTCTCCAGGAGTTCGATATCGAGATTAAAGACCGTAAAGGTTGTGAAAATGCGGTAGCCGATCACCTTTCAAGGATGATCACGAATGGTGGAGATGGGATAGCCATAAGCGAAAACTTGACTTAGGAAGATTTGTTTGAAGTGGATCAAGCACCATGGTATGCCGATTATGCGAACTACTTGGAAAATGGTGACCTCCGACCGGATATGAGTTGGCAAGAGAAGAAGCATTTCCTTGTTAAGTGTCAAAGCTTCTATTGGGATGATCCATTTATGTATAAAGTGGGAAAGGACGAGATGATTAGAAGGTGTGTCCCCAAGGATGAAACGCACGATCACCAAACCGGGGGCCACTTTGGAGGAATAAAGACGGCCCTTAAGATTTTGAGTGCGAGTTTTTATTGGCCGTCACTACATTACGATGCTCAAGTTCATGTTCAAATATGTGACAAATGCCAACACACGGGGAGTATCTCAAAGATGAATGAAATGCCCTTGGTGGGAAATCTGGTCGTTGAGATATTTGACGTTTGGGGGATTGATTTTTTGGGGTCATTTCCCAAACCGGTAGATGGATATGAATATATTCTTGTGGGGGTCGATTAAATGTCGAAATGGGTTGAAACTATCCCCACAACCAAAAATAATGCCGAGGTGGTGGTTAAATTCGTAAGAGAGAATATTTGTGCTCGTTTTGGCTTTTCAAGAGTGATCATAAGTGATGGTGGTAGCCATTTTTGTAATAAGCTATATGAGAAGCTCATGAAGATCTATGGGATCAAGCATAAGATAGCTACATCATATCATCCCCAAACATCAGGTCAAGTTGAAATAAGTAACAAGAAAGCGAAGAGTGTTCTTGAGAAAATGGTGCAACCCAATCGTAAAGATTGGTCGAGGAAATTGGGCGATCCTTGTGGGCCCTTTGAACGTCCTACAAAACGGTTCTATGTACGAGCCCTTATCATTTGGTCTTTGTTAAATCTTGTCACTTGCCGGTTGAGCTTGAGCATAAAGCTTTTTGGGCGATAAAAGCTGCGAATATGGATTTGAAGGAGGCCGGGCTAGAAAGGGTCTTACAAGTGGAGGAGTTAGACGAGCGTCGGAACGTTCAATATGAAAATGCTCGTATCTACAAGGAAAAGACGAAGATAATCCATGACCAGAGATATCCCCAAAAGAACTTGAGGTTGGTATGCCCATCTTGCTCTACAACTCTCGTTTGGCCTTATAACCCGACAAGTTGAAATCTAAGTGGATGGGGCCCTATACGATTGAAGAAGTCAACCCGAGTGGGGCGGTGACCTTAATCGACCCAAAGACTCAAGAACAGTTCCAAGTAAATGGCCATCGGGTTAATCCTTTTCGTCACAGTTTTCTCTTTCCACCCGACAAGGAGGTCATTGCCTTAGTGGATCCTCCCGTATCGACTTCACCATGACCAAGAAGGGAGTTCGTCAAGCTAATGACGTTAAACAAGCACTTC
The DNA here is from genome assembly GCA_014905375.1 of Phtheirospermum japonicum. Taxonomy (NCBI): domain Eukaryota; kingdom Viridiplantae; phylum Streptophyta; class Magnoliopsida; order Lamiales; family Orobanchaceae; genus Phtheirospermum; species Phtheirospermum japonicum. The sequence goes on along the minus strand of BMAC01000005.1, from coordinate 1,094,830 downwards.
TTGTGAGGCAACCCATGTTCTTTTTGTTTATTTCTTTTATTTTTATATTTTTTTCTTTTTATTATATAAAAATCCAAAAATATTCGAAAAATAAAAAAAGTTAGTTAAAAAAAGAAAAGAAAAGAGGTTTTGTGTAGTCTTTTGGTTCTTTTTAGCCCTTGGTTTGTTTTGTTTCGATTCATGTGCATATTTTCTTGTGTTTTTGACTTTGTGTGATTTTCTTTTATAGTGTTTGTTTTCCCTACTCCAACTTTGGCCGAATTGATAAGTTAGTCACGTTCATGGAGCCGGGAGAAACATCCATGCTCGATTTTTACTAGGATTGCTTGGATGCTTAAGTGGACCCCACCGAGCTCGACCCAAACTCGCTCAGTTAAGAAAACTTCTATCTCACCCTCCTTTTACTTGATTTTCATTAAAGGCATCGCATAATCTAAGTGTGGGGTGGGTAGGTGGTTAGGGTCCGGGTTTTACAAAGCATGGTTTGTCTTTCTTAACTCGAGCCTTTGTGAAGCGCATTCTTGGCGAAGTGACCCTTACTAATTGCGCATTTATATGGTTGAGTCATTTTTGTGTCTTGTGTGTGTTTATTACATTGTTGAGAAATCACTACATGCTTTGGAGTTTGAATAGTTTACTTGTCGGATTTTTACATGTTTATGCCCTCTTGTGTAAGGAGTTGGATTTTTGTGCTTCGCCCAAAATCCGCCTATATATATATACTCAACATTCACTCGTGAAAAGATTGCAAAGCTCTCAAAAAGCTCTTTTGATTTTGTATCCAAATCTCGATGCAAACTAGTGAGTAGCCTTGTGTGAATTATCGGTTTTGCTTGTATTTTTATGGAAATTCCATTGAGGTGGCTTGATTTTGCTCGAACATGATTGAATTTGGAAATGACCTCTAGGCACATATATCACCCTTATTCTGGCCATATCTAAATATATAAGCTACTTAAAAATCCCAAATGAGCCCCCTTGAGCCTATACCTCATTTCTTGTTAGCCGAGCTCGATTTTAGCTCTTTTATCTTCATAAATTATGAGGTGAGAGTGTATGTTGTTAGTTGACTATAAATGTGTGGGAAACCAATTGTGGGCTTCGGGTTTTGAGTTTCTCATATATATAAAAAAAAATGGGAAACAATAAATAAACTCCAACACAAATCACGAAAAGTGATAAAGCGTGCGTTCAAGTGAAAAGCCTAATGTTCAAAAAGGCTAAGTTTAGTAAAAAGAAGTGAATTCAAAAAACTTCTAAGTGTTGTGAAATAAAGTCGAAAAAGTGTGTGAGTGTACGGAAGGGTTTCGAATAAATGTTTTGTAATTTGGGAAGGGTGAAGCGATTATAAGCTTCAAGTTCTATGAATTAGGGTTTCGTGTGTTATTGATCACGTTTGATTGTGTGTTAGCCACTATACCCATATATTCCATACCTTGCCAAAGAGCCAACATTACAACCCAACATTTTGAGTTTCTGACTTGTGATATCTTGACAAGGTGCATGCATTGTCCGACTTGAGTGTATACACGTCCCATATAAAACACATTTGAGTGAATTGAGCGAATACCCTCAAAATTCCATTTGTGAGGAAGTGATCGATTTGATTTTCACTTGAGAAAGAGTAATACGAGCAATGTTTGGCGATAACGAGTTTATGTTGATACTTTCATCATATTAATTAGGATAAGCACAAGGATTTTTCTTTTTACATAATGTTCATTGCATGTACATTCTTGATTCTTTTTGTTGTTCGAGGACGAACAAACCGATAAGTGTGGGGAGGTTATTTTACATGTAATTGTGGCGTTTTCATCACGTTTTAATTAGGGTTTCATGTTGTATATAGTAGTTTTGAGTCGAGTTTCGTTAGGTTATTAGGTTCCAAATGTGTACGATGTTGGTGAGTTTTGTGGGATTCTTGGGTTTTTATGTTTAAAATTCTTATTTTGTAGGTGGCTTAACGAATTAAATTCGCGCCAAGACATGCCGGCATGAGCCTAGGTTTGAGCCAAGGCATTGAGGCCCAAAATCCGTGCCAAAATGAGAAAATCGAGCCGGAAGCAGCCTGAATCGACTGCATGACCAGTCGATCGACTGAAAGATGCTCAAATCGACTGCTCAACAGAGTCTGGAATGTTGGAGCAGCAGTGCAGTCGATCGACTGAGGAGGGCCAAATTGACTGAACAATAGAGAGCAAATCGACTGAACAGCAGAGACTGACCTGCCGAGCCGAAGGCAGTCGATCGACTGCCAACCTGTCGATCGACAGCCAGTCAATCGACTGAAACCCTGTCGATCGACTACATCGATGGGATTTTTGGAATTTTAATGATTTTGCCCCTACAAACAACTATATAAACCCCACATCTTTCACCAACAAGAAAGACACTCTCCTCCCAACTCTTTCATGGGTTTGGGATTTATTTTCTCTCTCTAGTTTTTGGCTTTAATTTATCTCTCTAGATTTTAAATTTAATTTCAAGCTTTTTTTTGGGTTTGTAAGCTCAAGAAGAATTCAAGTCATCACTTGGATTTTATTTTTATTGTAACTTCATTCAAGATTTTGGATTCTCTTTCTTAATTCAAGCAAGTTTTTCATTATTTTCTACCTTGTTCTTCAATTTCAAGCTTATTCTTCAATTTATGCATTTTGTCTTAGCTCTTAGATTTATTGTTAGATTTGTGATTTGGTTTATGAAAACTAGGCGAGTGACACACCTTGATTATAGATTGGGTCTTGGATCATTTTTATTTCAAGTATTTCATATGCTTTATTTTGGTCTTTATTTTCATGCATGGTTTTAAGTTGAATCCTAGATCTACTCTTCATTTCTTGTTATTTTTCGAAAAGATTTAAACTTGATCACGTCAACTTTTATTGCTCTTTCCATTGGTGCTTTCGATTTTCGTTGATTTTCTTTATTTAGAATTTTATGATCATGTATGCATAGTTGTACTTTAGGTTTTCATGCTTGTACCTTGTTGTTTCCTTGCTTTTTATTGCTTATTTTGATTATTGCTTGCAATTTCAATATATACGCACGAGGCATTCGAAATACTTGCATTTACTTTCATAGATCTTCATAGTCTTAGTTTATTTTCATAATTTCCATTTATTTTTATTTTCTCTTAATTCCAACAAGCTAAAAACACATAGATCTCTATAATCAATTGAATTTCGATAATACCGAGCCATGAACCCCTCATATATTCATAACCACTAAAAAAATCTACAAACATCAAGAAAAGCTCGAATGCATTGGGTTCCCTACCCAAATCCTCGCGTTGTATACACTATTTAAATTATTTATTAATTTATCACTAATTATGAACTAATTAATTACTTACGAGATAAATTTACAAACATATTTAATTATACTTACGAGCTGACGTGCATGACCAATCGCAGTTCAAGATCTTCCTCTGTGCTTGGTTATCCCAGTACCAGGTCCGCTAGGCTCGCTCATCCTGTTCTTGCTCACCTGCTCAGACTGCTTCTTGTTCTCTGGCTTCTCGAACCCCACCACCCATCTCGTCCAGATTTCCTTGATCATTCACCGGGGCACCCTCCCCTCCGTTCTCCACTTCGTCTGCCACTCGTGGAGACGGCTGCGCCATGAGGCTGGCATAGAACTGTAAAACATTCTCATTACGACCTCCTCAGAATATACACTCGGGTCCCAATAACAGCGCCTGTGCAAAACAAAATAAAACAATTTGATTAATAAAAGTTATTATATTTAATAACTTTAAAAAAAAATAGTCTAATTACCAAAAACTCAGGCCACCACAACTAACGATGAAAATCGGGAATATGCTCGTACTTTCACTTATCGGGGTGTACACAAGCCTCTTAGATCTCCTGAAGGATAGTTGGTAACTCCGACGAGTCACTACATATCCTGGTAAAATATAAAGTTTATTATGATCAATATATTGAAATAAAGAATTTATTACTTATAAAAATTAAATTAAAATTACTTACCTTGGGGGGACGACAAAGATATCGATCATACCAGGACGTGGTGGCATGAGTTCTCTCGATGTACTAGCATCGGACGAGATGGCTGGAATGATCGGTGGGGTCCCTGTCGATAAGTCCATCATATCATCGTCTTCATCTGATGATCAGACGAGGATGATGAACCAAGATAATCATGGCCTGAAGATGGGCCTAGAGAAGAACGCCCACGACCTCTACCTCTCATCTAAAAAAACTAAAATTTAAGCACAATTGAACCGGGATAAATGTCAATCCATCTAATGATTACTATAATTAATTTTTATTAGATTGATTGAATTGGTAGTCGTAGAAGAGAAATTTGAGTATATATATGATGATGGTTATAGTTATGGTGATCTAGAAAGAATCTCATCATTAATTACTTTTCTCGATGAACACTTTAACTCCATCCGAAAAAGTATTTAATGATGTGATTCTTTCTAGAGACCTGTAACTATATCCATCATCATATATACTCAAACTTTTCTCCTCTGACTACCAATTCAATCAATCTAATCAAAATTTAACTATATATGTATGTATCAGTTTTATAATTAACCTGAACGACACTTTCACTATCTAGGTTATTGTCAAACTCATCTTCATCCGTATGTTCATCACCGATTATAAACTCATCTTCTGTGTCCTCCTCTTCCTCATCGACAAGTTCATCTGGCTCATTGATAATAAGGCCGACATGTAATTGGATATCTCCATCCTCCAATTGTATTGGATTGTGTATTTCTATCTGCTTCTCTTGAAAGGATTGATTAAGCATCATAGGCTCGATAAAATATATTGTCGATCTCACCTTAATTTTGCACGTTGCCAACCAATCCAGCTAATCTCATTTTAAACTTGGATACGGGCAGTAGTAAACTTGAGTAGCTTGGGCAGCAAGTACAAATGGCTCATAGTGATTGAGTCTACGCTTATAATTGACTTCGACAAGATTATAATGTGGATGAACCTTTATAATGTACCTGCGGGAGCTGGATCAAACCACTCACAATTGAACATGAATGTAATCTTGTAAGGCAAGCCAATATAGTTGAGTCTAATAACTTTTACGAGATGACCATAGTAACCATACTCATCATCTCTGTAGTTTGTTTATTTTATATAGATGGTAGTGCTCGAAGTTGATCTATTTGATCCATATGCGATTTGTGTAAAATCTATATCCATTAATCTTGCAACCATGATATGTAGTCATACATCATGATGGACCTACTGCTAGACTCTTAATGTACTTGTCGGTGATATTGTTCAATGGATCTTGTACCTATAATGACAAAAAGTAATAAGCATTTTATTTATTAAGATATCGATTTAAATGGCATATATATGTCACAATTTTATATTATTATTTTAGAACAACTCACATATCTCTCAAACCAATCGGAAAATCCACTTTCCAATTTTTTGTTCAGTCCATCGTCTGTAATATTTGGTTGAGACTATTTTACAACCTTCGTGAAGAAACTGCGTATGAATAAAAAAAATTATCTTAATTTATTATATGATTAATATTTTGTTAAAAAAAATATAAATGATAATATTTTGAACCTGATAAATTCTTGTACTTCTTCACAGTTCTAAAAACGTAATTTCTCGCCTCATCGAATTCTTCTTTGATCAAGAATCTTTTCCCAGATGCTGCGAACGTTTAACCATATTTTTTAAACACTAGGGGAACGCCGTCATCATCGTCTTCACCATCTTGTCCATCATCATTATGAGGCAAATTTGTCCTTTTCGTTAAGACATGATCTTCAAAATAGTACAAAGTGAAAGTTGACGCCTCATCGATGAGATATGCATTTACTATCGAGCCCTCAACGCTCGCCTTGTTCTTCACGCTGTCCTTCAGTTTGCGAAGAAATATTTCAAATGGATACATCCACCTATATTGCACTTGACCTGCAATTCTAGCCTCGTATGCTAAGTGAACTGGAAAATGCTCCATGGAGTTGAAAAAACTAGGCGGAAAGATCTTTTCAAGCTAACAAAAAATTAGAGGAATATCACGCTCCAAACGACTCATATCATCAGTCCCAGCCACTCTGAAGCTGAGGCTCTTGAAAAACAAACTCATCTTTGTGAGGGCCTTCCACACGGGATGGGGAAGTAGTTCTCGAAAGGCAATTGGTATCAACCTTTGCATGAACACATGACAGTCGTGACTCTTCATCCCAAACAATCTCAATCCCTTCATATCAATGCAACGCCCAAGATTTGATGCATATCAATCTGGAAATTGAAGAGCTTTCACCCACTCACACAAGGTAACTTTGGATATCTTATCCAGTGTGTAACAAGATTTAGGATACTTTCCTTCTACGTCTTGTTGTAGGCCGAGACAAAAAAAAATATTCGTTCGGTTCATCCCTGGATTTGGGAGTGTCTTTTGTCTTCCCCTTGACATTCATAACCACGTTGGAGACATTTTTAACACATTCTTCTCGATGTGCATAACGTCTAGATTATACTGAATCAAATTTGTGGTCCAGTATGGTAAATCCCAAAATATGCTTCTTTTCCTCCAACCACTTGATTTTGCTATGCGTCTACTAACGAATTCTAAATATAGATTGGAAACTTTCAAAAGCCCCAAACTTTCTATCTCTGCCAAAATCTTTGTTCCTGACCATACGCTCGGCAATGGAGTCTCCACCTTTCTGTTTTTTCAAAAATTCCTTCTATCTTTTTGAAAAGGATGACCACAATCAAGAAATTTCCGATGATTATCAAACCAAGATTATTTCCCGCTGTACTTGAGAGTAAATACATCCGAACGTTCCATGAAATATGGACATGAAATTCTGCCAGCCGTGCTCCAACCAGAAAATATGGAGTAGGCGGGGAAATCGCTAATTGTCCACATGAGGGTTGCCCGCAATTGAAAATTTTGTTTGTTAGAGATATCATACGAGGGTGCACCGATCGTCCACAACTAATTCAACTCAGTGTTAGAGATTGCAGAAACACAACCAACTTATTCTTCGGGTTGTTGGGGCTGGGACAAGAACACATAAAAATATGTATTGCTCTTTCATGCACATCCATGGAGGCAAATTTTATGGTGTGACTATCACCGGCCACGAGGAATATTACACCCCAAAACAACCAAAAGGTTAAAAACCATCTGTGTAAAGGCCCAATCTTACATTCCGACTTTTGGCGACGAACTCCGGATGAGTTTGATTGAAATGTTTCCTGCCCTTTGAATCTAATGGGTGACGCATCACACCTTCGTCAAAATGTGTTCAGCATGCCAACTCATGACCTTTGCAGTTGTTGCAGATACGTATAGCCTTTGCAGATGAGGAGTTAATGGAAGATAATACATCTTCTTATGCGCAATGCTTCTTTTTTGTCTTTTTTCTTTTTCTTGCTTAGCGGATTTGAAACGAGGATGGCTACAAAACTTACAACTGGTCAAATCATCATCGTCTCTCCAATAGATTAAAAAATTGTTGATGCAACAATCGATCTTCTCGACCGGTAGTCCCATGCCCCTCAATAACTCTTTTCTCTTGTAGAAGTTATCTGGTATATGATCATCTTTCGGCACAAAATTTTGATTAAATCCAGTACTTAATCATAGCACTTCTGGAAAATGCGATTTTCTGCCTTCATGTTCATGAGACTGGCAACTAGAGATAGATGAGAATGTTTCTCACATTCGTGATACAAAGGTTGGTTTCCAGCACTCAACATATCGTAGAAATTTTGGGCCTCAGGATTGGGAGGTTCTTCAACATTAGAGTTGAATACAAAGTTCGGACCGGCTGCATCGTGAACAATATTGATGTAAGCGTTTGATGATTCTTCAGGGTCGGCGTAAGAGGATCCTCCAATGTAAAGCTCAGAATCGACACGATGCGTGCAATCAAGATTTGTTTCACCATGGAATGTCTAGATGTAGTAATCTGGTATGAATCCATTTTTAACGAGATGAGACTTGATCTCGTTTATATCATGGTAACTGAAGTTCCTACATTTAGTATGACTACAAGGACACTTCAATTTTTCCCGTTCCTTCATTGCTCCATGGGTGAGTGCAAATTGTATGAAACTCTCAACCCCTTCCATGAACGTATTCGGCAAATAACCGTCCGCCCTCCATTTATACATCCAACTACAATCAGAACTCATCTTATAATATTCTAATTGTGATTAATAATATAGATGATCAAATTGTAGAGAATCAAGTGCTATGAGGGTGCCTATATAAAATGATTGAATTTTTTGTAAGGGCCCCATCACATTCAAAAATGTGATGTTTAGTAATAAAATTATCTTACTATGCATTTTGAGAACCTGAAAATTTCGGCAGCACCTCCCTTTAGTTCATTAAGTACGGATACATTGCAGTGCACCAGAGAACAAATGAGAGATGGAAACAAAAATTCAAAAGTCCAAAAAATATATACGCCGTAAGACAATCACATTACAATCTCTCAAACTGTCCAAATCAATGGACAGTTCAGAAACTAGTATCAAACTCTCTATTTTATACTAAATTCCAAATGGTTCTAAGGTAAGTGTTTCAATGTATCAAGATTTTATACTTATTGATGCTAAATCACTCTCTTCAAATACGTGATGTGATGTTTCAACACTCGTCAGCTCTTAAAATCTGTGACGTTTCTCAATATCACGTCTTTTCGAGCATACTTAGTTTTTTGTTATGATTTACCGCCGTAAAGATTTGTTTTTTTTTCTTCCCCGGGTACGTAGAAAGGTTCATAAATTGAAAATATAATTTGTATGTGTGGGTTAAAAGTAAAGTGTCTTTGTGAATACATGTGTGGCCAATGGCCATGCTCCATGTGTTTCAAATCAGTTTTAGTTTAATTTTACGAAGAGTTTTATATGATTTGGTAGAGTATACTATACGTATAAAGCGAAAGAGTCGAATATTGATTTGTTACTAACATTTAGTATATAGTGACTTTATACACCACGCAAAATGGGCTGACTGAATAAAGTAAAGGGCATATCTATAAATACAACTTCACGTGTAACTTGCACCAAGCAGATCATATATATTTATCACAGATCATATATATTAAACAAAATTCATATAACATAAAATATAAATTAAACAAAATATTCACTTGGCGATTACCATGGCATTTGAAAACCACCACCACGCACTTTTTAAAACTTTTTAAAACCACCATCACATTTTGAAAAAAGTTTAAAATCCGTTATTGGAGGGACGAAACCTCCCAGCCATCGTCGTACAACACATCATCACCGCCATCAACCCTAACCAATCACAACACCAATCAATCACAACATGTGTATCAAAATATAAATATTAATTAAACACAACTTGCCAATCACCACGACATCTCAAAACCACCAACACAAATATTCTAAAATTTTTCAAGTATGAAATATTTACAATTCAACCCTAAATTATCCCTAATTTACACACCCCCCAAATTAAACTATAATTATACTGTAATACCTAAACTAAACCATAATTATAAAATAACCCCTAAATTAAGCTCCAATTATACAAAAACACCTAAGTTAAAACTTAATTATACAAAAAGTTACACCCTAATTATATAATAATTCCTAAATTAAACCATAATTACAAAAAAAACCCCTAAATTGATGATAAATATACGATAATACCTAAATAAACTCTAATTATAGAAAATATCCTAAATTAAACTTTAATTATACGATAATACTTAAACTAAACCCTAATATAAAATAACCACTAAATTATACCATAATTAAACAATAATATCTAAATTAAATATTAATTCTACAAAACCCCTAAATTAACAATAATTATAAAATAATACCTCAATTAAAACTTAATTATGCAAAACCCCTAAATTGAACCCTAATTATACAATAATACCAAAATTATACCCTAATATACAATAATACCTAAACTAAACCCAAATTATAAAAAACACCTAAATTATACCCTAATTATATTAATACCTAAATTATACACTAATTATATAATTATTTCATATAATTTTCGAAAATTATAAATCTTAATTCACAAAATAATTCAAAAAAAAAAAAAGAGATAAAAGTAAACCTTGTGAGCGACCGACTGGCTGCGCAGGGCGGGTAGCTGGGTGGTGGCGTCGGGGCTGGGCAGGGTTGGGCGGCGTCGGGGCTGGAAAATCATTGGTGCTTTCTTTTTCAAATTATTATTTTTTAATTACATTGGTGGTGCTTTTTATACTTTAGGACGATACTTTTCTTGGTTAAGAATACTTTTATTTCAGAATAAAAGCTAAATCAAATTATTATTTTTTTATTGCATACGAGGTGTGTTTTCTTTGGACAAGAATACTTTTATATTAGGTCAAAAGTTAAATCAAATTAGTATATTATTGATTTAATAGTAAAAACATTGTTAGTTTTTTAAAAAATCACTACAACTACATAAGAAAAGTACTTTAATTGTATTACTGGTTCAACAGAAAAAGCATTGTTAGTGTAGTAAAAAAGCACTGCAATTATATATAAAAAAAAAAGCAGTCTTAATATATTAAGAGAATATTCTTATTATATTATAATATTATTAATAAATGAGTAATTTACTTAAGAATATCATTAGTTTTTCTTAATCTCATTTTTAAGTAAATTAATAATTATTATGGAAATCTTTATTTCCTTTTAAAAGAAAAGAAAAGATAATATACAATTGGAAATTAGTCTAATTTTCCCCTCTCAATTAATAAACTAGTGTTTGGATTTCATATTTCCCTTTTTTAAACACAAATTCTGAATTAAATATAACCATTGGTTTAAATGAATCTATGGTGTAGATGAATTCCTAGGTTCGCATATAATGATGGGTTTTCATTTGAACCCAACCTTATATATATAAATGATAATATAACTATATATTGCCGACGGGCCTGAAACTCGTCAGTATCTTTTTTTTTATTATTAATATTGCCTGCGGGCATTGACCCGTAAGCAACCGGCCACTTAGCGGCCCGTCATTAAATCCATCGCCCAAGAAAATGCTAACGGGTTGCTGATGGGTCACTGACAGCCCATGCCCGTCAGCAATCCATTAGCATTTTTTTTCCGTCAGAAGCCGTCAGCATAATCGTCAACATTCTCCTATTTTTCGTAGTGATTTGACTTCGATTTTAGCATGAACTATAAATCATATATGTTTTGATGAGATGAATCATATATTTGAATTGTGATTAACGCTTTTTTTTTCATTCGATTTACTTATGTGCTTCTCCGATTGTCTCAACTCGATATTTTCGGGATATTATTTGAGTTTGTTATTTACTTTTGATCAAACAAAAAATAGAAAAGTAAACATACACAAAGTAAACATATTTGTTTGAGTTTGTTATTTTGGGGGGTTTTAATTAGGAAGAAACTCTGGTTAATAAACTCGAGGTTAGGATTAAATCACTCAAAACTCAAAGTTTAATCTTAGGATTAAATTAGGGAATTTATATAGTTTTGAAAGCGTAAATTAGTATTTTTGGTTTGGTATTACTTAATGGTAAAGGTTGATTTATTTGAAAATATCACAAAACTAGCATAGGGGATTCATTCTAACACACATTTCTCATATTTACAACCTTTCAACTACGGTCTCTGGTCTCTAACTCTTGTTTACACACTTTTTCCTTATTTTTTATTCTCTTTAGTTACAGTAGTTCATTATTAATCATATTTTGGTTGATTGAATAATAATAAAAAAATCATTTAATACTAGTGCTCACAAATCTCATAGAAATGACACTCATCACTCATTAAGTTATACACTATAAACGAGAGGTTCCCGCCCGTCAGCATTTTTGGCTCCAGCAAATGATTTTCTGACGGTATTAATCAACCTTTCGAGAATGACCCGTCAGAAAAAACCCCGGCCATAATCCGAGACTCATCAGCAAATTCTGACGGGTAGGTAATATCGTCAGCAAATGCTGACGGGTATATCCCGTCAGCAAATTCAAATAATGCTGACGGACCCAACCCGTCATCATTTTTAAATTTTATTTTTATTTTATTTGATATTTTTACATGTGTTTATTTCACATATAAATAATTCAATACGAAAACTAATTTACATTTCTCCAAAAAAAAATTTAACAATTTTATCGTATAATGTATAAAAAATAAATAAAGTACCAAATATAAATTATTCGTTCCTAAATCAACTAAACCACAGAATGATCATCATCATCAGCAGCAGCAGCAGCAACAGCAGCTGGAGCATCAGAGGGCGGTCGTCGACGTCGTGCTACCATTGCTGCGACGACTTCCTGCATCACCCGATCATGGAGAGTCACCTCGTACCAGAGCTGCTAAAGTGCATGCTCCTCACGCATGGCCTGGAGGTGCTCTTGATGTGCACACTCGCTCGCCTGGATCTGACTCTCGACCTGGCTCTTCAAACCTCCATCTGCGTCTGGAGCTCCGAGACATGACTATCAGGAATAGAGAAGGTACCGCCTCTGGAACCCTTCAAAGATAGAAGAGTTCCTAAACATCCCGTGCCAAAATTCCGACACTTCTTCACCCCGACAGTCTGTTGATAGACTGTGTTCTCGTCAACAGCGGCAGGATCCATTGATGAAGCACGAGCCTCCTCCACACGTCTCTGATACTCCTCCTACAATATTTTGATTGATGTATAATTTACCATTACGAGGATAAGAAATGAAAGATATATATTTATATTAATCACATCTAAAAAAATACTTACAAAAGTCTGTTGCGATTAAGGATCAATGAAAGAGCCATTTGGTCTCTGGTGCATAGTCAAGAAAAGCTCGAATGCATTCGGTTCCCTACCCAAATCTTCGTGCTGTATACAATATTTAATTATTTTTTAATTGTGAATATATTAATTACTTATGAGCTAAATTAACAAATATAATTTAATTTTACTTACGAGATGACGTCGGCAAGTAAATTTTTAATTGGGACCCGAGACCCTTCTTTGTGCTTGGCTATCCCAGTACAAGGTCTGATGGGCTCGCTCATCCTGTTCCTGCTCGCCTGCTTCTTGTTCTCTGGATTCTTGAACTCCACCAGCCATCCCCTCCAGATTTTCTTGCCGACGCACGTGGGCACCCCTTCCCCTCTCCGTTCTCCACTTCGCCTTCCACTCGTGGAGACGGATGCACCACGAGGCGACCATAGAAATGTAGAAATTCTTTTGTACGACCTCCTCATAATATACACTCGGGTCCCAATAACAGCGCGTCTGTAATACAACAAAACAAAATAAATTAATTAATAAAAATCATTATATATAACAGCGTTCGAAAAAAATTAGTTTAATTACCAAAAACTCAGGCCACCACAACTAACGGTGAGAATCGGGAATATGCTTGTACTTCCACCCATTGGGGTGTACACGAGCCTTGTGGATCAGCCGAAGGGTCGTCGGAAACTTCGACGAGTCACTGCGTAACCTGGTAAAATATAGATATTATTAGGGAAATATATTGAAATAAATAATTTATTACTTACGAAAATTAAATTAAAGTTATTTACCTTGGGGGACGACAAAGATCTCAATCATACTAGGACGTGGTGGCATGAGTCTTATCGATGTACCTGGAACGATCGGCGGGGTCCCTGCTAATAAGTCCATCATATTATCGTCTTCATCGTCAATCTGACGATGAGATGATAATGATGAACCAAGAGAAGCACGACCTAAAGATGGGCCTATAGAAGAACGCCCACGACCTCTACCTCTCATCTAAAAAACTTAAATTTAAGCACATTTGAACCGAGAAAATTTAACCAATTCTATCGATCTAATCAAATTTTAACTATATATGTATATATCAGTTTTATAATATTAAATTGAACCGACACTTTCATTGTCTAGGCTATCGTCAAACTCATCTTCGTCCGTATTTTCATCATCGGTTAGAAACTCATCTTATGTCTTCTCCTCTGCCTCATCGACAAGTTCATTTGACTCACTAATAATAAGGTCGACGTGTAATTGAAAACCACCATCCTCCAACTGTATTGAATTATGTATTTCTATCTACTCCACTTGAGAGGATTGATTAGAGATCATAGGCTCGATAAAATCTATTGTCGATCTCGCTTTAGTTTTGCACGTTGCCAACCAATCCATCTTATCATGTTTGAAACTTGGATATGGGTAGTAGTAAACTTGAACAGCTTGGGCAACAAGTACAAACGACTCATAACGATTGAATCCACGCATATAATTGACATCGAAAAGATTATACTGAGGATGAACCTTTGTGTTTACGGGAGTTGGATCAAACCACTCACAATTGAACATGAGTGTGCTATTGTAAGGCAAGCCAGTATAGTCGATCGAGTCTAACAACTTCTACGAGATGATCATAGTAATCATACTCATTGTGATTAATAATATAGATGATCAAATTGTAGAGAATCGAGCACTATGGGGGTGCCTATAGAAAATGACTGAATTTTTGTTAAGGCCCATATCCCATTCAAGAATGTGATGTTCGGTAATAAAATTATCTTACTATGCGTATTGAGAACCTGAAAATTTTGGCAGCACCTCCACTTAGTTCTCTAAGTACATATATATTGCAGTGCACCCGAGAACAAAGGAGAGATGGAAACCGAAATTCAAAAGTCGACAAAATACATACGCCATAAGATAATCACATTACAATCACATTCTCAAACTGTCCAAATCAGTGGACAATTTAGAAATTAATATTAAACTCTCTATTTGATACTAAATCCCAAACGGGTGTGAGGTAAGTGTTTGAGTGTGTAAATATTTTACAATTATTGATGCTAAATCACGCTCTTACAATTCGTGATGTGATGTTTCAATACTTAATTTTTTGTTATAATTTAATAGAGTACGCTATATGGTACATAGTGACTTTAATTAATTAATGTATAGTGACTGACCGCTCGTCGTTGAAGCGTCAAAAATAATATTTATAAGTACCTCGACTTTCCTCTACTAACTAGTAGCAGTGAAAAGCAAGGGTCGATCCCACGAGGAGTGTGGATTAATTTGTGATTTCCTTGTATTTAAATAAAATAACAAACGGGGGTAGAGATGATAAACTAACTAAATAATTAAATAAATAAAAAAAACAATTAAAATCAAATAACGAAACAAATAAGAAAATAAATAAAACTTCCAGTCCTAGTTCAGTTTCCACCCTCGTTCAATTCATCTAACCAATTGCAATATTATAATCCACTCATCATATGAAACTAAAAACCCTAAGTAACAATAAGCTCTGGTACTCGAATTTACCCTTACTATGTATTTAATTAAAATAAGCTCTTCAATTAATTTTAATTAATGAAAAAACTAGAATAAGCTCTCTAGATTTAATCCACCAATAGCATTAAGAACAAGGCAAATAGGTTAATCTAAGTAATAAACACATAAACTCGGTTTATTTAACTTATTTTGTGTTACCCCTAATGATGCGACCATTAGTTGCTTCAGAGAAATCAAAACTACGACAATTACACGGGAAGCAGTCCTCTTTCTAGTTGTTGATAACCAAATCCCTAATCTAGGTGGCCAATCTAAACCAAGAATTCAGAAATCATGTCATGAATATAGCAATCATGAAAAGTAAATAAAATAACACAAGCAATCTCATATGAAGAACGAAATAAATTCGCATAAATTAATTAAAACATAATATCACGAGGGTTTCCACATCCCTAGGACTAGATAAATAATCACTCACTCATGGATTTCATGAAATAATAGAAAAATAATTAAGAAAAGCATAGTTCTAGGATAAGAAGAGAAAAGAAATCTTAGATCTTGAATCTTGAGTTTTCAATCTTCAAGCTCTTGATGGTTGGGTGTTTTGGACTCCTTTTGGTACCTTGGAATCATAGGATTAATGCACATGACGTTTTTGAAGGATTATGGGGGGGTATTTATAGTGTGTATATGTCCTGGAAAACAAGTTTCCTTTCAAAAATAGGTTTTCCGCCCCTTCTATGTCGGTTATGCACTTTCCATAACTATTTCCTGCACTTTTTATACCGGTTTCCTCGCGCAAATAGGACTACCAGCGCCAGGCAAACATGGGCGGGCGCGCGTGCAGCATGGGCAAGTCAGGGTCGGCAACGTCGTGGGCAGGCACGTGCGGGTCGGTCGACTATGAGCAGCATCGACGCGACAGAGAACTTTCTATATCGGTTTCCTGACTGGAGGTGCTACCAGCGGTTCCCTGCTTTCTATAACGGGTTATCCCAGCGATAACCCTTCTAGATAGCCCAGAATCGTCATTTCTTTGCCAATTCACTCGTTTTGTCTCTCGTTTCCTCGTGAAACTCTTATGCATCATCCTTAAATCTTTAATTCACCAATTTAGCACCTAATTACTGCAAAACAAGAGAAAAATACACAATTGATGCTCGACTACTCATAATAATAAATATGCAAGAAATAAATATATATAAGAATATTAAGCAAATAAAAATATAGGAATTAAACCATTAAATAAAGCACAATTTCTCGCCTATCAGTGACTTTTGAGTACAACACGCTAAATGGGCCAACTATATAAAGCAAAGGGCATATGTATAAATTCAACTTCATTCATAAGTTGCACCAAGCAGCTATCAATCAAAAAAACAGTGAAATAATTAACGCAACTACAAAAGTATTAATTAATCTCAATCAAATAAAATATTCACTTGCCGATCACCACGATATTTGAAAACTCCCACCACACTCTTTTTAAAAATTCTAAAACCACCATCACATTTTGAAATAAATTTAAAACCCGCTATTGGAGGGACAACACCTCCCGGCCGGTGCCATACACCACATCATCACCGACGTCAGCCCCAACCAGTCACAACACCAACCAATCACAACATGTATATCAAAATATAAATATTAATCAAACACAACTTGCCGATCACCACGACATTTCAAAAACCACCAAATTAACGATAATTATACAATAAAACCTCATTTATACCCTGAGTATATAATAATTCCTAAGTTATACCCAATTATACAAAAGAAAATCTTAAATTAAAGATAATTATACGATAATACCTCAATTAAACCTTAATTATACAAAAACACCTTAATTACACAATAACTCCTAAATTCAACTCTAATTATACAAAAAAAAACTAAATTAAAACTTAATTACATAAAAACCTTAAATTAAACTCTAATTATGCAAAAATACTTAAATTATACCCTAATTGTATAATAATTTCTAAATTAAACCCAAATCATACAAAAACCCTAAATTATACACTAATTATATAATAATTCTTAAATTGTACCCCAATTACAAAAAAAAAAACCTAAATTAACAATAATTATACGATAATACCTCAATTAAAACTTAATTATACAAGAACGCCTTAATTACACAAAAATCCCTAAATTAAATTCTAATTATACAAAAATACCTAAATTAAACATTAATTACACAAAAACCCCTAAATTAAACTCTAATTATATAAAAATACCTAAATTAAACTTTAATTATACAAAACTCCCTAAATTATACCCTAATTATATAATAATTCCTAAATTAAATCATAATAACAGAAAACCCCTTAATTTAACGATAATACCTAAATTATAGAAAATCTCATAAATTAATAATTTTCGAAAATAAAAAGTCTGAATTCATAAAATAATTCAAATTAATAACTAAAAAGAGGGAGAGAAGATGGACCTTATGGGCGGCGGCTGACTGCGGAGGGCGACGAAGGGCGGCGCCTGGGCTGGGCTGGGGCAGATGAATAGGGGCGACAGAGGGTTTTTGGTAGTGAGTGAACTTTTCTAAAGTAACTTTTGAGTCATTATTGTGCATTATGTGTTAGTGTTGGGAATATTGTAAGACAAATTTAATGAGTAAATTAAGAACCACCATAAGATCTATAATCATTTAAGATTAAGATTTATCTATATATGGTCATTTGATGATTTAATTTGGTTTCCCATCTCAACAACGAAATTTGCATATAATGTTTAAATTAAACCGATTTAATAAAGGCTTTCACTTAGATATCTCAATATCGACATATGAGGAAGTCATATTCAAAATATTTTGAGTCGCATTAGTAATTAGGGCTGAGCATTCGGTCGGTTCAGCCGAAAACCGAATCGAAACGAAATAACCGAAACGAATTTTGCATAAAATTTCAAACTGAAGCAAACCGAAATTCGGCCTAAAACCGAAAACCGAAATATTTACAAAATTGCAAATCGAACTAAATCGAGAATATGTTTAAAACCGAATTAACTGAACCGAATTGATAAAAAATAATAATAAGTAATATAAAAATTATATTTTCTTATTTTTTAATTATATTTCGATTAAAACCGAGCCGATTTTTTTTTTTGTAATACGGAAACGAACCGAATCGAATTAACCGATTTTTTGGGATTCTCAAACCAAAAAACCGAACCAAATTTACATAAAACCACTGAAAATTCCGGTTTAGTTCGATCGTTTATTTCTATTTTTTAGTTTTTTGCTCACCCCTATTAGTAATATTTTATTTAAAGATCTCATATTTTAATTAAATCTCATCTTGAACTTGATTTAAGTTTATTGTCCATAATCTTAATTCTTTTGTATATAACACTTATATAATTTAAGATTATGTGTGATGTTCATTAGAATGCATACAACAAATTTGAAACACACATCGCATATATTAATAATCAAATATAGTTTACAATTCTTTTAGGGCACTATCTATAACACGAGTATCATCTCATATCAATTTAGCATACGACAATAGATGTATGTTCCTAGTTTTATTAGTGAGGGTCAATAAAGAAATGTCTTTTCCAGGGCAAACTCGGTTGAAGCTACAAGCCGACTATCAAGTGGAGAACAATCTATATCTATATATATATAAAAAGGATAGGGTTTTATAAATAGCAGCATGAAAGTTTTTCCGCCAAAATGTGTTGCTAAATTGGATAACAGATTTTAAGGAAAGTTTCAATCATTAATTTAATTACTAAATAAATATTTATAGTTATAGATATTATTTAATTACTTACCAAATAATTTGATAATGATTTGAGATATGTAAGGATGTTTCCAAAACCATAATTTCCTATATACATATTATCTCTAAAATATATTGATATAAATATTAAATTAATTAATATCTATAATTATAATAACTACATTACAATTTAGGGAATATATTACATTATATTGTGTTTATCATTATTCTTAGTAGGATAATCCATATTTCACAATTTTTGTTGTAGATCTATAGAATATATTTATGTATTTTTAAAAATAAAAAAACATATGTTTTATAAATAGTATATACAACATTTCCCCCTCCAAAAGTGTATTTCTAAATTATAAATGTTCTATCTATGTTTTGAAACTTGCCCCATACACTGACCCGTATTGGCATACCGGTTACCAGGTCACTAAGTCAACAATCGGGTCACCGAGTCAATTACTTACCCGGACAAAAAATAATAAAAATATAAATCTTTTTTTTTTTTGTAACTTAAAAATAAGGTAATTAAATAACTTTATATACATATAAACCACATTTAAAATGTTATAAACAAACATTCATATATTTCAAGAACATAAATATATTATCCTTCAAACATATCAATTTACATATTAAATTTTTAAATATTATAAAGACGAAGTGAAAAAATAAAGAAATTTAATATATGAGTTGATGTGTTTAAAGGATAATATTTTTATGTTCATGAAACATATGAATGTCTTTTTATAACTTATCAAATTTCCAAATATTATAAAGAGGAAGTGAAAAAAAAAAGAATAAATAACAAAGTTAATCTTATTAATATGGTTACATATGCTTAGAGATATATAAGTGAATATAAAAAAATGACAATAAGTTTTCAATTATGTAGAAAAAAATGAACTTTAAAAAAAAAGAAAAAAAAAAGAAGAAGAATGTCTGCATAATTTTTACAATATTATATACCGATAAAAAAAGTTGTTGCGTACTGTTTTTACAATCTTCAGTGCCGATAAGAGAATTTGTCGTGTAATTATTTTGTGTATCACATCGAATTTAAACAAGTTGTTTAAATTGGAAAGGTTACTATAATTAATGGTTTGAGGGTAATAAGAAATTCAGTTCAAATTAATGGTCTATTCGGGCCGCGGGTCAGCAATTGATGTCTGGCCAGCCCAAATAGCCGAGTCTAAAGTGGGCTGACTGTAAAACAGTTTATTAAGCCGACTCCCATCAGGCAATGCTTCAGTTTGGCCGGGTTTCGAGTCAATCCGTCGGGTTGGATCGGGCTGGGTGTAAAATAGTGATTCTTATGTTTAATTATATTGCGATTATTAAACTTGTGAAACTATTAAATATGACTTTAAATCTTTCTTATTACTTATTAAATTTCTCAATATATATATTGTAATTATTTTTAAAGAAATATTCATAATTGCTTCATAATATTCAAAATAATAATCAAATCAATTGAATTGAATTTTCTTTTGAGACTATTAAATTGTGATTTAAATTTTTCTTATCGATAATATAATGAGAGTAAGAGTAAATCTATTTGTTTTACTATGATGACAAGTAATATTATAAATGCGTGTTAATCATAAAATTAGCCAAATTTTAATTCAGGTTATTATTATTATTATTATTATTATTATTATTATTATTATTATTATTGTGAACAATTTCCATGATTCATTATTCTTATTTAAGATCTACTTGACTGAGATAATTAAAGYAGTTYAGATAACTGGTAGATGGTAGTTGATTGTAAATTATTGTTTGGCAATGATTGAAGATTGATTTAGCGATATAAACATTATCGAGTGATATACAACTAATATACATAAAAAGCAAGAAAAATATAAAATAATAATAAATATAGGTTTCTAAGAAAATATATAAAAAATAAGAAAAAAACGATACCAAAATACTATATTGATAAATAAGAATCTCCTTATGTCTGGAAATAATACTTATGTAAAACTATAAATTAACATATTAGCATATAAAAAATTATAAAGGAAAATAAATAAAAAAATTATTTAATCAACTATCAACTGATTATAAAAAATTACAATTTGTAACTTTTTTCGATATAGACCTTTTTAAGTCTAAACTATCAGGAGATTATTAAAAACTTTTACCAAACGACAATTAAAGCGACAACGTGCTACATTCTAAATTTAAACAAGTAAAATTTATCTATATATATATATATAAAGGCTAGCGTTTCTAGAAGTATTTCTCAAGATTTTCCCGCTCTTTTTACTTACTATATGTAGTATAAATATTTATTATTTATATAATTATTTATGTAAATATTCTTTTAGAGATTATAATTTATGTAAAGATAGTATTAAATATATAGAAGAATTATGTATAAAAATAAATGAAACCTGAGAAAAATAAAAGTAATATAATTTTTTTTGAAGAAAATATAAAATATAAAATATTATTTAAAATATATAAATATATGTAAATAATTACTTAATAAATTTAAAAAACCCCAAAAAAGCAAAAATAAAATATAAATATTTTTTCAAATGCTTTAAATAAAATTGGAAATATTAATAAAATCATATAGGTAAAAATATAAGAACTTATAATTAAACTATAAATATTTATTTAATAAATATGAAACAAAATAAAAAATTCAACAATCAAATAAAATTAAAAAAAAATCATAAAATAAGTTAAATTAACTCAAAAGAATTCATAATTAGATTTTATAAAATTATTAAATAAATATAAAAAATAAAAAAGAGAATATATAAAAAATAATAATAATAATAATAGCAACTAGAAAAATATTTTGTGTGTGTGTATAAGAAATCTGAAAAATAAAATATAAATATATAATATATAAATAAATCTAAATAATTAGTTTATAAATCTGCAAAATCCGAAAAAGTAAATAAAAACATAAATATATCAAGTAATATCAAATAAATTTGTTTTTATTATAAATAAAATATAATAACTTATAATTAGATTACAAATAGTTATTTAATAAATACAAAAAAAATAGAAAACAAACCAAAAGGTTGATAATATTATAAAATTAAATTGAATCCATAGCTACAAAAAAATTACCATTAAATTATAGAAAATTATTAACTAAATATAAAATAAAAAAATCAAAAATTATAAGAAATATAATATAATATAAACAAAATTGGGAAGACAAAAAAAATATTATAATCAGTAACAAAAACTTGTCATTTCTTCCATAAATTTATTTGTTGACCAGACCAGGTGATACGAGGACAAACCTAATAGCGTTATAATTTCAATTTTCTATATGTGACTCGAGTAAAACTCGGATGCCCCAAACTATGACCCTAAACGTGTCACAAACTTGACAATGACACTTTTTTCTCTCTTTTTTTCCTAAAAAACTTTGAAAATTATAGTATGAACATAAGTGAAAGGTAAATAAATTTATACTATTATTTGATTAAGATTTGAAATCAAAATTATGTGTGTGCAGAATAAAAAAATGATTATATAATCGTATAATATAAAGAATTCAATACATTATTTTAAAATTCTTAACTAAATAATTATTTATGAACGTTTGTATATTAATAATTTGTGACATATTACTATGACTTTAAGTATTTAATGTTAGAAATTCACACATAAATGATTTATTACTCTTGGTTATATAATTACTTTCGTATAAACTGAAATCTATATATAAATTTTAATTATTATCGGGTTCACCAACTGACTCGATAACTTGGTGGTTAATTAGTCAGTGGCTACTCGAGTCAATTATCGGGCTGATTTAAATAAAAAATAATTATAATAAAATAGAATACAAAGGTGCTCAATTACAATTTTAATACGATGTCTCATTTATTTGATATTTCTTTTTTCATTTTTTTAGTATTTTTTTATATTTTAACAATATTTATATTTTTTTATTTTCTAGATTTAGGAGATGTTTTTTATATAACATTAATTAAGTATATTACTTTCTATTTTAAAATATTATAAGACTTAATTTATTATATTTTATAACTTCTTGATCTTTATTATTATTTTATTATCAACCCTCAATAGATAAAAAACTATTTAAAATTAACTTTTATATATTTATTTAATTTACTTTATCACTATCGTCAATTTATTCTTTCAATGTCTTTAAAATAAATATTTAGAAATTAATGATAATTTTATTATTTTTATCTGATTTCAATAACTTCATATTTATATTTTATTTCGTTTTAGAAATTATTAAGAACCATTTATAATTAAATTATATATATGTTATACTTATTTAACTAAATTCATATTTTTTTGATTATTTTATAATTTATAGCATTTTAAAATTGTTTTGTTACTTTTAGGATTTAGTAAATGATTATTCAGGATTTAAATTATTTTTAGTTTATTCTGTAGAATCATTGTGAAATAAGATTTGTTTTATATTATTTAAACTATTACTATCTTCATAATTTTTTATTATTTGATATAAAATATATTTATATATATATATATTTAACATATTTTATATTCTTTTATGATTTATTTTATCATTTTATAACATTTCTTTATTTTTTCTTATTATTAAATAATTATTTAGAATTCATAATATTTTATCCAATCTTAAAATGGTTTAGGGTTTATTTTATATTATTTATAATATATATGATTTTTGTGATTTTTTTAAATTTAATATAATTAATATATATTAATAATCTGAATACAGTTTTTAGTATTTATTTAGTTGATTTTATATTTTTTTTTCAAATTTATATTACAAGTATTATATTTTTATTGGTTAAAGGTTTATTTAATAATTGTATAATTATGTTGATATAAATTATATATTATATTTTTATTGGTTAAAGGTTTATTTAATAATTGTATAATTATGTTGATATAAATTATATATAAAATAAAACGTACAACAAAGCACGACTAAAGACAACTAGATTATTCAGTTCTAATCAAACAGATTGATGTGATTGAATTATAACATAATCTAATGATAACTTTCGTGTACACGTTGACAAACAAGTACAACGGATACCAATAATTAGAAAAACCTAAATTTATTATAATCTACTAAACAAGGAGATGGACTCAATGATTTGTTATAAAAGTGACTAATATGATTGTTTCGCGACTAACTAAATGGGAGAGCTTGAAACTATTGTCATGTGAGTTACTATTATTTGACGTATGATGTAGTATGCAAAAATTTATTTCATAATATATGAATGTGGA
>BMAC01000005.1:1058717-1070555 GCA_014905375.1 Phtheirospermum japonicum | reverse complement strand
CCGCCACCGTCGAACAGGAAGAAGAAAAATCGTGATGGGTGGTGAAAGGTAAGTGATGGATGGGCGACAAAGGGTAAGAAACAAATGAAAAATAGGGTGTTCGTCTCTGGTTTTTCGAGCATATGCCATGTGTTTGAACTTTTTGATCGAACAATACAACGTTGTTCGAAAATTTTTTGAACAAGCCTTAAAGGGGGCGTTCAGATCAATTTTTCGAACATGTGTTTTGTGTACGAATCAATTTTTTGGAGTTGTATTTTGTGTTCGAATCGATTTTTTAAACCTATATTTTGAGTTCGAAAGCTTGGTTCGAAAAACTTTTTTCAAGGCATTTTTTCCCTTTTCTTTCTTCAATGGCACGACGGCGGCAACTTTTTTTTATGTGCATGTTTTGTTTATGTTCTTCAATAGACGGTGGCCATGGCAGTGGCAGCAGTGATGGGCGACGGCTAGAGTGGTGGTGGAGAGTTGAAGGAGATGAAATATTTGGGGGTGTAGGATTTAAGGATAATATTGACATTTTTGTGATAACATTTTTAGTGGGGTGAACTAATAAATAAAACGAGGTGTGTATATCCACGCCCTTTGTTTTAAATTTGCTCGTATTGACCAAATCGTAACTTGAGTATTATAAGTTATTATATTACATTAATAAACTAATAATATTACACTTACATCGAATGAATTTACACCATCCATTCAATTCGCTCCGTGCATCGCACGGGTTAAGCACTAGTATGACTAAAAATCGAATGTTACCGAGCAAAGCCGAAGAACCGGTATACATGGCCCGGGTGTATAATTCATCTTGGACATTGGCCAATTACTATGTATGTATATATATATATATATATATATATATAAAATAAATATACAAAACGTGAATGATGAATATAAAATCATACATGTGTATGTTTATATCACTTATTTCTTTAATATTAATGTGAGGAATATTTAAAAAAAAGCGATGAATATAAAAAATAGGAGTGATAAATGTATAAATTATCAGATTTATATACATAATTCACTGATGTCTATGATATCAATTTCACAAGAAACCAATTTCTCATATCCCAATAAATCTTAAAACAATAAAATCACATAAGAGGAGTGATGAGTCCAAAAAATTGAACTACCAAATAAAGGGGGTACTAACCTCAAAAGAGATCAACGACCTAAAAATGCCTCCAAGTATACCACGGCAACCTTCCAAACCCTCCGTGAATTTCCTGGCGACCTCCTGGTCCTGCAAAAAAGCGCTTCAAACGAGCCAGATTTCGAGCCCGTTAAGGCCCTCCGACGCTTAAGTTAATAAGCAAAATCAACACTCTTCACCCTCCCAAATAAGAATAATAATGCAGTAAAAATAATATTGACGTAGTCGTCTAATGAGAGGCACACGCCCCTTTATATAGAGATATGGGAGATCTCCCTCAATCTAGGGTTACCTTCTATAACCATAATTCCATTCATAATACAATTTTATAATCGACTCTCAATTAGAACTCTTTCCGCATGTTAAGTTCCCATATAAAATAAATCTTTTCAACACAATAAGCCTGGGCCCTTTATACAGCCCACTTAAAACTACACAACATAACCACCATAAGCCCACGGGCTTTATCATTCATAAATCCCACAACCGAGCCCAAGTACACAGCTCAAACCACAAGAGATCACGACCCTATATGAGAACTCATCCCCATACTACAGGTCGCTACTCTACACAAACCAGCTCGCTCACTTTTTAAGGACACAATACAGTTCGCTCATCTCCCAGGAGGAACACCCTCTCCCAGAAATGAGGTCGCTTACCACAAATAATCTCATATATCAAATAATATTACGTATGGATATTTTTGTTCACATCAGCTAGTCCCCCATGTTCTAGCTGATTAAGGCACGAAATCAGGTAGGACATGTAAAAACATAATCAAAAAGCACAAAAACAACAATTAAATATAAACACAAATAAATCGCAGTCTCACTTTACCAATCCGCACTTCAGAACCACAAATCGAGCAATAATACCTACCTCACCACTGCAAACTACCAAGCATACCGGCGACCTGTGAATGTTTCTTCACAGAGCCCGCTCATTTTGAGATAAGATAATCACCCTGCAAGGGACGACCTATAAGTCCCCAAAGTAAATCCCCAACTATGTATAGAACGACCTGGCATCATATTACTGTTACTTTCTGACCTGAAATCACATCCTGACTCAAATAATTCCCCATAACGCAATCATAAACAACCACAAAAGTCAAACCACGCTTTCTCCTTTACATCCAATCCTCATTTAAACTTCATTAAATGCAGCCTGACACAGTGTCAGGCACGTGTCGCTCCAATACTTTCTCGGAGTATAATAAACATAGTGGGCCCAAATTAAAAGGCCCAAAACATTCCCCAGCAAACCCTATTAACTCCCGCTCCAATCCGTCCCATCAGCTTTCCGCCTCCCAACACATAAAACTCTTTCATCATCCTTACTTTCTACTTTTTACAATTACAACTAAAAAACCACCATTCTCGCTCTGCAAAAAAGCTTGTCAACCAGCAACCGCCCAAGAATCCACCACCAGCCCATCGCGTGTCAACGACCCATAGCTCTCCAAAAAATGTGTAAGTCCCCAGATCTCTTTCTTAATATAATTACACTGTTGAATTTATAATTGCGTTTGCTGAGATATATTCGTTCTGTGTTATCCCCTCCCATGAATGTGTTCAATTTGTGATGAAATTAGCGTCTCCAAACAATAACTCACAAAACTCAACCCTTTCTCCTGATTCTGACCCCACCGAAAACCCCTTCATCATAGAAAAAAGGCAAAAACAGATCCTACCGCCCTCCTCCGGCCTTCGTGACGAGCCAGAAGGCGACGTCAATTGGTCGGAGCTTCAAGCCCAAACCAGAGCCCATACTGAAGCCCAAGCCTTAATAGACAATATCCCCGAAACCCCATCTTCTTCCTCATTAACCCCTGCACATATTCCAGAGGGTATCCCATTACCCGAATCCAATGATCTCCTCTCTTGCGAGCACTTTAGGGAGAATCCAGTGACTATAGCTCACTCCTTATCCATTAACGATCTACCCTCCTCGTCTCATGCGACCAAAGAAATCAAGCATAATTATTGGTTACTCCCCGACACAAAGAAATTAGAGAAATTTAAAAGAATTCTCAACCTTCCGGAGACCGCCAAGATAGTCCTACCTGACAGCCCGCACATAGACCCTCTGCGACCTCCCCTTAACCACATCACCCTCTTCGACACATTACTAGTAGCAGGGTTCAGATTTCCAGCCCATCCCTTTTACATTGAAATCTCCAACCTGTACAACATCTCCCCCTTACAACTAACTCCCAACTCTATGAAGTATCTATCTGGATATCTCATATTATGTGAATATTACAACACCCAGACTGACCCAAGCTTCTTCCACTTCTGCTTCCAAATAAAATACCAACAGAACTCTTTCTATCTCTCCTCTCGTTCAGGGCTAGCTCGCTTTCTAATAAATCTTCCCAACAAAGTCCCCGAGTGGAGGAAGAACTTCTTCTTTATTCATAACACAGAAGACTGGCCTTTCATAATCGAGCTATAAAATCGTACTCCCAAACAATACAAACCACCCACCTCCAAAGAATGCCCTCGCCTATATAAAAAATACTTCGACTAGCTCGCGGAATGGAGCAAACGCCCTTTCGATGTGGTGTAACTCACCAGTCGATCCGACATGTTCCGTTATGTGGGCATTGACTCTCGCCCGATCGAGCCAGAATATGCCATCACTGAATCAGACTTTGGTATGTGTTTTAGGTCTTACAATTGTACTACATCTTATATCGCAAAAATCTGAACAATAATACCATTTTGTTTATTGCAGTTGCCTTTGTCAACAATTGCACCGCAGCCCGCTCCGAGGCAACCAAGAAACCATCCGCCCCACAGCCCGCAGCTCAGCCCGTCCCTCCTGTCATCGTGAATGAGGCGCCACAACAGGCCCCCAGTGCGGTTGACGATGAGGGCAAGATTCAACTGGTGAGGCGAACCACCAATAAGGGCAAACGACCTCTCCAACCCATATCAGAGAGCCCAGCAGCGAAAAGCCCGAGCCCACCAGAGCAAAAACGTCGTCGCCTTCGCAAAGGTCCCGCGGCGACCTCCGTAGGATCCGATCTAAGAAAAGTGCTAGCGAAGTGCGACAAAGAGGAGGATATTCAAACCCTTCTCAACGAGCACGCGATCAAGTAGGTACATTCTAAAGAACCATCCCTCTTAATGCGTTTAACATTTATGAATACTTACAGAGTAACCTTATGCAGCTGAGTCCCCTATTCTCCAAGCTCTCCAAGGAGTTAATAGCTCGTTCAGCAGAGGGCGAACTGCAAAAAACGTACGACGAGCTGACCATACAAACCGAACAACAGACCCGACATCTATCGTTAACCCAAGGAGAACTGGATGGCGCATATAAGCTGTTGAAAACCCACGAGGAAGAAATAACCATCTTGCAAAGCCAAGTAAACAATCTGAAGGATGAGGCAGCCCGCAAGGACAACGAGCTAAAGAATGCACAGAAACAAGTTGGGGAGCTTAAAGGTGCACAAAAGCAAGCTGAAGAACTCAAACTGCAGAATCAATAGCTCCAAGCGCAAGTGAAAACCACGAGGAAGGCACATCTGAAGGTCAGCGAACTTTCCTTACCAGTGAAACCGGTAGGAAGTTCATTGACGCTTACCGGCAGGAGCTGGTGGAGGCCTACGAGAAGTCCTCTATCTACTTTGAAGTGATGGCCGGTGGTGCTGTTGAATGGCTCTCCAAAGCGGCCGATATGATAAAAGAGGAGGTCGCTGCACTAAACGTCACCTACACCCCCAACATCAAGGCCCTTGTTGACAGATTAACACCTTTCAGCTGCTACAAAGGCGACTAGACACAGTCCATCTACGCGAAGTGGTGGTTATCCTGTCAAAGCCGAGCTGCTTTGGCCGCAGGAGTGCATGCTGAGCTGGAGACACCTCTAGACGACCTACTCTCTGAGCCAGAAACAATTTCCGCGAATCCTTCCGAATCAATCATCATAGATCCTCCTGCTGCGACCTTACCTTTGGAAAATATTGCTTAAGATTTTATCACTTGTCTGCTCGAACCTTGTACAAATAATTTATCACTCTTGCTGCCACTTTATATTTTATTATCTACACAGCTGTTTTAGTTTTCAATGTATAACTCTGCAACAAAAGCTCTCCAAACAACCAAGCATAAATTAACCCTAAGATAAGTCACAGACAACCCCACATTCCATTCTGAAATTATTAGATCGCTAATCAGATAACAAGCCATAAACAACACAATCAATCCATACTTCACACATGTTAGCTCGCATAAGAACACTTAATCAGAAATTAAGGAAATCAAATATCACAACCACTCAATCATAAAGAACAGAAAAGCTCACAAAACTTTATTCATCTTAGTACTCAATATTCCAAACTTTTAGCGGGAGAAGTGCCCTCCGGTCCAGAGTTACCTTCTCCCACCAAAAAATACAATACTTATCACAAAATTGCCCTTTCCACTAGCTCGCGTCTTCACAAACTTTCAGCGGGAGAAGTGCCCTCCGGTCCAGAGTTACCTTCTCCCGCCACAAAAACACAACACTCATCACAAAATCACACTTTCCACTAGCTCGCGTCCACACAAACTTTCAGCGGGAGAAGTGCCCTCTCCAGAGTTACCTTCTCCCGCCACAAAAACACAACACACATCACAAAATCACACTTTCCACTAGCTCGCGTCCACACAAACTTTCAGCAGGAGAAGTGCCCTCCGGTCTAGAGTTACTTTCTACCGCAACCCAGCCTCTATGCATAATACTTTTTTAAATGGCACACATTCCAGCTACGTGGCAAGACTTTCCCCTCTGCATCCTCGAGTATATATGCTCCTCCTCTCAATACCTTTTTCACCTTAAATGGCCCCAGCCAATTTGGTTCCAATTTTTTAGTCATCTTTAACGCATCACCCCTCTTCTACACTAGATCGCCGACCTGAAAACAGTGATGTTTAACCCGCTTATTGAAAGCAGCTCGTACTCTCTGTTTATAATGCTCGACACGAGCTGCAGCTCTCTCTCTTATTTCGTCGATAGCCTCAATCGCCCCCGAGCCAACCTTTCATTCTCTTCTACATCAAACGCTGTCAAACGTTGCGAACCTCCAACTATCTCCACGGGAATGACTGCATCCATTCCATAAACCAAACTAAACAGTGATTCCCACGTGGTAGACTGGGGAGTCGTTCGATAAGCCCACAAGTCAGACGTGAGCTCGTCCTCCCAAAGCCCGCCTATTTTCTCCAGTCGCAGCTTAAGTCCTTGCAAAATTATTCGATTAGTAACCTCCACTTGCCCATTGGTCTGCGGGTGAGCCACAGAAGCAAACCGCTGCCTCATTCCTATCTCCTTGCACCACTTTTGAATTTTCCGGCCATTAAATTGGGTTCCATTGTCCGATACTAACACTCGAGGTACTCCGAACCTGCAAAATATATTATCAAAAATAAAATCCATTATGTGTTGCTCGCTTATCGCAGTAACTGCCTCGGCCTCCACCCACTTCGTAAAATAATCAATTGCCACCACTGAATGCTCTTTATTACTCGGGGTTTTTAGAAAGGGACCCACAATATCAATCCCCCACTGTGCGAATGGGCACGGTGAGCTCATCACCATCATCTCCTCAGCATGTATATGAATAACCGGAGCATGCATTTGACACTTCATACATTTTCAAACCAGCTCGCTAGCTATAGTTTTCATCCCGGGCCAAAAGAAACCAACCCGCAATGTTATATTCATCAATGTCTTCCCCTTCGCATGGTCGCCACAGTATCCTTCATGTATTTCTCTCAACACTTCTGCCCCACGGTTTGTAGCTAGACATTTCAAGAAGGGTCCAAAACGTGATCTTTTATATAACTCTTCATTTATTACGCAAAAGCGAGCTGCAACTCGAACCTCCTTTGTCGTCATTCTCTCTGCGCCATCCTTGGCCTTAACCAAAGCATCCCAAATAGGTGTACGCCAATAGTCTCTCTCCTCAAGCTCCATAACCTCTTTCCCCCTTTCCACACTACTATGATCCAAATCCATCAACGTAATTGTCCGAGTACCACAAGTTCCCAAGGCTCCTACTATTCGAGCGAGCTGATCTACACGGGTATTTTCAGCTCGCGGTAAATGTTCCAGTTTGAACTCGTCAAAACGAGCTACCTCTTCGCGCAATCTACTCAAATACACTGTCATCCATTCTTCCTTAGCCTCAAAAGAACCATCGAACTGACATGCTATCAGCGGAGAATCCGTATAGGCCCACAACTTTCGTGCTCCCAGATCGTTCACCATCTTGATCCCTTGTAACACAGCCTCATACTCTGTCTCATTATTGGACGCTTTGAATCCTAACTTGATTGCGAACTCCAAATTCTCCCCTTCTGGACTGGTCAAGACAATGCCCAGTCCTGCCCCTGATGCCATAGTCGAGCCATCTGTATGCAACGTCCATGCTTTTACTTCCTCCTCTACTTCAGCCGGTCTTGTCATCTCCTGCAAAAAATCAGCCAACACTTGTGCTTTGATAGCTAACCTCTGCTCATAAACCACATCGTACTCACTCAGCTCCACAGCCCACTTTACCAATCGTCCCAACACATTGGGATTGCCCAAAACCTGCTTGAGAGCTAGGTTAGTACGTACCCTCACCCTATGACTCAAGAAATAGGGTCTCAACTTCCTCGCTGTACAAACTAACGCAAACCCTCCTTTTTCCAGCTCGGTATATTTTAACTCGGCCCCGTGCAGCATCCTGCTAATGTAATAGATGGGTTTTTGTATGCCCGCTTCTTCCGTTATCAATACAGAACTCACAACGACCTCCCCTACAGATATATATAAGATCAAGTCTTCTCCTGGCATGGGTTTAGTCAATATTGGTATTTCTTCCAAGTACTTTTTTAATTTTTCAAATGCATCCGCAGCCTCCTTTGTCCACTCAAACTTGGATCCCTTACGAAGCGCCCTGAGAAATGGGACGCCTCTCTCTGCCGACCTGGAAACAAAACGACTGAGACCCTCCATTCGCCCTGTAAGCACCTGAACGTCACGCACCGTGCGAGGATGTGGCATCTCTAAAACAGCTCGCACCTTTTCTGGGTAAACTTCTATTCCTCGCTCGGTCACCATATAACCCAAAAACTTCCCAGATCGAACACCAAAAGTGCATTTCTTCGGATTTAACTTCATACCATACTGCCTTAATAAAACAAATGTCTTCTTCAAATCTTCTACATGGGATTCTGCCTTTTTGCTCTTAACCAGCATATCATCGACGTATACCTCTATGGTGGACCCCAGCAAGTCTCTGAACATACGGTCCATCAACCTCTGATAGGTCGCTCGTGCATTCTTCAATCCAAAAGGCATGGAAACAAAACAGTAAGTACCCGTGGAGGTAACAAAACTTACTTTGGGCTAATCTTCTTTTGCCAGAGGTATTTGGTGATACCCCTACGAAGCATCCATCATGCTCAATAGCTCGCATCCCGAGGTAGAATCCACCAACTGATCAATTCGCGGCAAAGGATAATGATACTTAGAGGGAGCTTTATTCAGGTCGCGAAAATCCACACACATCCTCCACTTCTGAGCTAATTTCGGCACCATCACAACATTAGACAAATACTCAGGGAATTGAATCTCCCTTATATGGCCGGCCTTCAACAATTTCTGCACCTCCTCTTCAATTACTTTATCCAGCTGATGCGGACCAAAATATCCGTACATAATATTATTTGATGTATGAGGTTATTTGTGGTAAGCGACCTCATTCTCGGGAGAGGGTGTTCCTCCTAGGAGATGAGCGAGCTGTGTTGTGATTTTGAGAAGTGAGCGAGCTGGTTTGTGAAGAGTAGCGACCTGTAGTATGGGGATGAGTTCTCATATAGGGTCGCGACCTCTTGTGGTTTGAGCTGTGTACTTGAGCTCGGTTATGGGCTTTGTGAATATCAAGCCTGCGGGCTTAGTGTGAATGGTTTATGAGGTTTTGGTGGACTGTATGGGCCCAGGCCTATTCTATTAATTTAATAAGAGGTTTATTGTTTATGAGAACTTACTATATGGGAGGAATCCTAATTCTAAGTCAGTTGTGGTATTTATGGAATTGTGGTGTGAGAAGGTAACCCTAGATAGTAAAGGATTTCTCCTATCTCTATAAAAAGAGGCGTGTGCCTCTCATTATTCTAATCTTATGATATCATAATTGCATCTTGAATGATTTAAATGAAGGGATTGAGTGTTGTGATTTCGCTTATTAACTTAAGCGTCGGAGGGCCTTAACGGGCTCGAAATCCGGCCCGTTCTAGGCGTTGTTTTGCAGGATCGGCGAGGTCGCTGTGACGATTGCGGAGGGCTTTAGAGGTCGCTGAGACGTCTTTCAAACTCCAATTTAGGTCGCTGATCTCTTTTTGAGGTTAGTACCCATTTCATTTGGTGGTTAAACTTTTTGGACTTATCAAATTGGCGTCGTCTGTGGGAAAGAGGGACATCGAGTCTTTGAGCGAAAGACGTGAGGTACACAATTTTCGTAGGTCTAAAATCTGACTGCGCAATAAACTTCAAAAATCGTTTTCTACTGTTTCAACCGTTGGATCACATTGAAAATTTTATTAAATCTCAAAGACCTTTTAATTACGTTTTGAACGGTGGAGATCGGATTTTGAGATGTGAGGGAATTTATATAAATTTTCGATCGTAGCAGTTTTTATTTTCGAAAAATCCAGCGCAGTGTTTTTCAAAATACGATTGTGCATAATATAACCATTGGATCAACTCGAAAATTTGATATGTTAATCTAAACATGTTGAAGTTCAATCTGAACGGTGGGGATCTGATTATAAATTTGGGTAAATCTTATAACGAATTTGAAATAGAGCTGATCCTGTTTCCAAAAACTGCTTGTCTAATTTCTTTTGAGAATTAAGTTATGTACACTTTAATTGTTGGACGGAGTTGAATTTTGGGTATAATATGTACGATATATAGTGGTTAAATATTAATAGTGGTGGATATCAAGTTTTGAAGATTTGTGAACTCGAATAAAGGTTGTGATGCTTGCATTTGATTATTGATCATATACTAACGGAATGAGTAAGGTCTATTCGTTGAGTTTGTATTAATGTTGGTTTTTGAGGATTACTTTATGTGTTGCTCGGAATGGTCAACGCAAACAAATGCGATGAGGTCGCGTATTCAAACATTCAAGGGATGATCCATTTTGTGCTCGAAATCTAAGGTGATGAGGTCGTGTATCAACATAACACAACAAAATCAACACAAATCGAGATAAGTATTTATTTTGTTTTAGATGTGTTTAAATGAGGATGGTATGATTTAGTTGATTGTTGTGGTTGTCATGTGTAATACTTCCTTATTGACTTGATTTATTTGGGGATAGACTTATGGTTTATTTGATTTAATAGAGAAAAACGTATGGTTTATGTGATTATATAAAATATTAATTATCCATGGGGTTGGATAGATTTGTTTTAAAATTCTTTCATGGTTTTGATAGAATGAATGACGGTATATTAATCATGCGTGGAGAATGCTAATTGGACTTATGTGGTTTTATTTTGTGGGGATATGCATGTGGTTTAACATTCGGTGGATGAGGACTTATTTTGATTTTATATGGTTATGAACATAATAAGAATTGATCATTTTTACACATTCCCGTACGAAAATACAGCACTGCCACACTTCAGTAAATTGGTCATAAATCATTGTTGGATTATCCGTTTTGAAATCCGATTTTTGAATTGGAAACTAGACTCGTAGGGATTTCCAGTGATATGTAGTTTGGTTTTTAATTCGTTACCGATTAAAACAGTTTAATCTTCAAAGTTGGTATATGTGTGCTGAGAACTTTGTGTCAGTTTTTGTTTTGATCCTATATGGCTTGATGGTGATATGATATTTGTTGTTGTGGGGAATGGAGACTTTCGATGTGAAAAATATTTGATTAACATGTTATTGGCGCGAGTAAGGTTGTAATATTCGGATGATATTTTCTATGATTATGCTAACGAATCTGGGTGTAGGGCCTGTTTAGGTCGTATTAACCTAGGGTTAATTTGTGGGTTGCCCGACATGTAATTTGGAGATGGGTAACCCAATGCGAAGAGGTCGCCAATGTTTAAAGCCATGTACCAGGTCGCGTATTCAAACATTGACAAAAAGGAGATCGAAGAATTATGCTACCTAAAAACAAAAAGGTCGCGTAGATGGATATTCGAGGAGAGGTGAATTTTCCTATAGCGCCAATATGAATATGTATCGGGTACGCCTTTTGAAATCTCATGAAAGGGACGGTTTTTCATTTTATGCCCTATTTATTTTTATGTGGTTGAGCATGGGGGAATAATTGATTTATGCGATTTAATATGGTGACAAGATTTATTTGAGATGATTTAAATGGTTGTGGTGTGTGATTTAATTTAAATGATTAAGATCTGGCCACATGTGGAGTTTATATCGTAATAGTTTATGGTTTGGTGGTTTATGATTTGAGTTCGGAGAATACATATAATTAACTCGTTACGGTCTCATGCGACCTCATTATGTAGAACAAGGTATGGCTTTATGATTATGAAAATGTTTAAGCCTCAAAGGCCAGAGATTTTATGGGTTTTATGTTTAATTTCTGACGCTTTCATTAGGTCGATGATTGTTTAATTCCGACGCTTTTATTAGGTCGATGACGGTTCAAT
>BMAC01000005.1:1030058-1057790 GCA_014905375.1 Phtheirospermum japonicum | reverse complement strand
GACTTACGTGTTTTTCCCATGCTCTTTTGTTGTTTAGTAGATGGTTGTTCTTATGCGAGCTAATACATTCTGTACGCTGTTTGATGGGATTGTTAATAAGTCATGTTGATTGTTTTTAATGTACTGCGATCTCGTGAGACAAAGTGTGATTGGTTGATGCGACCTGTAGTAGATTATGGGTTTTATTTCGTACATGGTTTGTGGTTTTATTACCCTTTGGGGTGAGCTGTGTGCATTTTTACCCTTCGGGGCGGATTGTGTGTTTTTACCRRGRGYGGCTGTTGTTTTGTTACTCGTTGAATCTCATGGTCTTATGAGGATAGGAAATATGATTGTGATTGGTTACGAATTCGTGCGACCTATGTGCAAATCAGGTTTATTTGACATTTACTTTTTGTGCATAATCTGGTTGGATTACTTGATTGTATTAACTTGGGGACTACATAGGCGATCTTTATTGAGTTGATGTGGCCTAGTTGTTCTGTATTGCTGGCATTAATTAAATATAGGGGACTATGTGGTTTTCAGTCCCATGTTATTGTCATATGGTTACAATTGGATTGTGTATGGTTTAACTGTTTTAATTTGGGAGACTGAGTGGTTTTCTTGGCGAGCTAACGAAATTGTTATGGTTATAAGATGATGTTTAAGTAATGATTACGGTTGAGGTATGGAATGTTTTCTTGATCGACCTGTTTTAGGTCTTGTGAATGGCTTATGATGTTTTGACTTTTTAAAAGCATATATTTTCTTGTATTATTATGCCCTATTATAACATCAAAGCTGTAGAGGGAAGGCTGTATGATTTTAGGTCGTCAAGTATGGAGTCTGGGGACTCGACTTGGGGACT
This sequence comes from Phtheirospermum japonicum, assembly GCA_014905375.1. NCBI lineage: Eukaryota > Viridiplantae > Streptophyta > Magnoliopsida > Lamiales > Orobanchaceae > Phtheirospermum > Phtheirospermum japonicum. The sequence continues at coordinate 1,056,940 of BMAC01000005.1, read as the reverse complement.
CGCAGGTATGTCTTCTAGGGCGATGAGTTAGCTCAGCAAGCTGATCTTTTTGAGGTCGCGATTTTATGTGGTAAATTCTTATGGGATGATTGATGTATAGCTTGGTATATCAGGTTTGATGATTGATGTAGAGTGGTGAAGTGGTTTGTGCATGTTTTATTTGTTTTTTATTGCATTTTTGAAATTATTGAGTCCGAATGTGATTTTAAGTCGGTGAATAAAAGTTGTGTGGTTTAGGCCATCATATATATACAGTCGGTCTGGGGACTTGCAGATCGTCCCTCGCGAGATGATCATGCTATCTTAAGAAGAAGTGAGCTCGGTAGGCTGAATTTTTGCAGGTCGCAAGTATACTTGACAATTTACTGTGGAAAGATGAGTGTTATAGCTCGGTTTGTTGAGCTGTGTGATTTTAATGTGTGGTTTGGTAAGGTAAAATGATGATTTACTTATTATTTTTGAAGTGGTTGTGCTCTTGTAATTCTGTTTTTACATGTCCTACCTGATTTCGTGCTTCAATCAGCTAGAACATGGGGGACTAGCTGATGCGGACCAAAATATCCATACGTAATATTATTTGATGTATGAGGTTATTTGTGGTAAGCGACCTCATTTCCGGGAGAGGGTGTTCCTCCTAGGAGATGAGCGAGTTGTGTTGTGATTTTGAGAAGTGAGCAAGCTGGTTTGTGAAGAGTAGCAACCTGTAGTATGGGGATGAGTTCTCATATAGGGTCGCGACCTCTTGTGGTTTGAGCTGTGTACTTGAGCTCGGTTATGGGCTTTGGGAATATCAAGCCTGCGGGCTTAGTGTGAATGGTTTATGAGGTTTTGGTGGACTGTATGGGCCCAGGCCTATTCTATTAATTTAATAAGAGATTTATTGTTTATGGGAACTTACTATATGGGAGGAATCCTAATTCTAAGTCAGTTGTGGTATTTATGGAATTGTGGTGTGAGAAGGTAACCCTAGATAGTGGAGGATTTCTCCTATCTCTATAAAAAGAGGCGTGTGCCTCTCATTATTCTAAGCTTATGATATCATAATTTCATCTTGAATGATTTGAATGAAGGGATTGAGTATTGTGATTTCGCTTATTAACTTAAGCGTCGGAGGGCCTTAACGGGCTCAAAATCCGGCCCGTTCTAGGCGTTGTTTTGCAGGATCGGCGAGGTCGCTGTTACGATTGCGGAGGGCTTTAGAGGTCGCTGAGACGTCTTTCAAACTCCAATTTAGGTCGCTGATCTCTTTTTGAGGTTAGTACCCCTTTTATTTGGTGGTTCAACTTTTTGGACTTATCACCAGCTCTGGCCCAAAATGTCTCCTCTTTTTTTTCACCGACCTCGCTTTCGGATCCGCATTTAAATGATGTTGTGCGATCTCAGGGGATACTTCTGTCAATTCTCCATCCCCAAACGCGAATATATCTCGAAACTCTCTCAACAACTTGATCAGCTCCTCCTTCAATGCATCAGGTATTAGGGTCCCCCGTGGTATATTCTGGGCGATCTTCTTATAAGGAGATCTCCATTAGTTTTTCATTAGGTTGGACAGAATTCTCCTGTTCCTTTATTTTCTTTGCATTAAGCACCCTCTCCGGTTGATCATCACCCCTTTCGCGTTTGTTTTCCATCAACCCTTTTCTGACTGCCAGTTGGTAACACGATCGTGCGACCTACTGTTGTGCAATGACTTCCCCCACTCTATCACCTACTGGAAACTTGATGCTCATGTGATAAGTCGATGTTACCGCTTGGAACGCGTTAAGGGCAGGTCGCCCTAATATAGCATTATAAGCCGACCTCCCACGGATGATCAAAAAATTCAATCATTTTTCTACCCGCGCCTCACCTTTTCCCAGTACCACCTGTAGCGTCTACTCGCCTTCGGTACTCGCCTGTGCCCCATTGAACGCATATATGGGCGTATTTACAGACCGCACTCTTTTTTCTATCTCCATTTGTTCAAGGCAATCCGTATATATGATGTTTATCGAGCTTCCATTGTCCACGAAAATTCTACCAACATCGTACCCTGCAATTTCAGCCTCAATCACCAATGCGTCATTGTGATTCTCCTGTAGACCGCGTTGATTGCTGGGGCCAAAAGAAATGACTGGCCCTACAGCCTGTGATTGCCGACTCACACTAGCAACCTCCCATGTTCTTGAACGAGCTGATTTAACATGCCTTTTACGCGCATTATTAGAATCACCATTCGTTGGTCCTCCCGAAATCATGTTTATCCTCCCTCTATTCCCTCGCGGACCCTCGCGTCCCTGATTTACTTGCTGCCTCTGTCTTGCGACCTGTCGTTGGGGCGGACCCCCTAGTGGTGGTGGAGGTAGTGTCCGCTCTTGCTCCCTCGGTTCCCTTTCCTTGTAAATCACCTCCTTCAAATGCCCAGCTCTTATGAGTCTTTCTATTTCTTCTTTAAGATGCCTACATCCTTCGGTGGAGTGCCCGTAATTATTGTGGAACCGTCAAAAGAAAGTAGTCTTGGGATGCGTAGGAATCGGCGTGCGATCTTCTGGCCATTTTATAGCATCAGGTACCAAGCGTTCTATAATAGTGAATACTTTAGCTCGTGGAAGAATCAACGGTGTGAAATCCCCCTCTCTCCAATCTCGCATACTCTCCTCCGGCCTTCTACTAACCACAGAGCTCGGGCTCAAGAGCCCGCGCATCACCCTTCTTGGTTCTCTTCACAATTCCCTTCTAGATCCGCTATCAGCCCTGTCTATAACCTCCCTGCCAAAACGTGCTCGATGTTCTTCCTCAGCCTCTTCCACTTGTACGTATTTATGACACCTCGCTAACTCCTCGTCATAGGTTCGCGCTTCTTTTTTGACCAGCGACTTGCGCAAATCTCTCTTCTTAGTCCCTGATGTAAGGCTCCGGCCTTCATCTCATCAGTGGAAGCGGGCACCTCCAGAGTAGCGCTGGTAAATCTATTAATATACTGTTTCAGTGTTTTGTTAGGTCGTTGTACCATAGTAAAGAGCGACTGTGCTGTCTTCGCACTTTGCCTAACACTAGAAAATTGTTTCAAGAAAGCAGCCCGCAATACCTGATAACTGGTAATTTTTCCCCGCGGGAGCTGTTAGAACCAATTTTGTGCGATCCCCCTCAAGGTGGACACAAAGGCCCGACATGCCACGACATCCGTATAACTGTGCAACAACCTTGCATTCTCAAAGAGCTGTAGATGCTCGAATGGATCCGTCATTCCTCGATACTGAAATTCCAATGCCTTATAGCTCTTAGGCATTGCAGCGTGCATCATATCTTCCGAAAAAGGATGTCCCTCGTCTCCATCGAATTTCCCCCCATCCATTCGCTTTTCTAACTTCAACATAGCCTCCTGCAAATCTCTAAAGGCCTTACTATGCGGCCCTATCTCGCTCCCCCCCTTTCCCTCTTTAAATACACTACCGCTCTTCTTGGTTTTCTCTTGAGACTCACTACCCGTGTCGGAGGTCGGAGTCTCGCTTTCACTATCATGTTTACTGTGCCGGTGACTTTTTCGCCTATAACGACTTCGCCTTACTTTCACCCCTTTCATTCTTAGTTTGCGAACATGAGAATCTATGGATGAGGTGGAACTAGAGGCATCCTCATTTTTCCGCGTACCCCGTCCTCTCTTTTGAGACAGTCTTTTCGACAGAGACTTCTCACCTCGCTTTACCTTTCTAACTGACGACTCCCCCTCTCGCTCGCTATGTGATTTACCACCTTTTTCCTTCCCAGTACTCAGCTCGCTCGCTAGGTATCTGCGTAACTCCTCCTGTTTCTCTAGAGGCACAAAATCCATAAGCCCATCTAAAAACCCCTTCTTATTCTGACAGGGCCTATCCTTCAGTAAATCTTCCCCATCTTTCGCCTCTATGTGAATCGCTTTCTGCGCCTCCACCTCCGGTGTTCTTATCTCCACACCTTCCACCGGTCCCTTTCCCTCACGCTTCTTGGGGGAAGGCGGTGGTGTGTTACCAGTGCCTTGGACAACTGGATCCGCTTGGGAAGGCGTTTGTCCATCCTTCGCCACATCTTGCTCGTTAATAACCACCAATCTATTCTTCTTCTTCTTGTTGTTTGATAAAGAACCATAGTGTAATGTCCTCGGAATTATGTTGCTATCCTTCATTTTTTGCTTATGAAATCTCTCACGCCTTTCGCTCAAGGACTCGATGTCCCTCTTTCCCAAAGACTGCGCCAATTTGATGAGTTCAAAAAGTTGAACTACCAAATAGAGGGGGTACTAACCTCAAAAGAGATCAGCGGCCTAAAAATGCCTCCAAGTATACCACCGCAACCTTCCAAACCCTTCGTGAATTTCCTTGCGACCTCCTAGTCCTGCAAAACAGCGCCTCAAACGAGCCAGATTTCGAGCCCGTTAAGGCCCTCCGACGCTTAAATTAATAAGCGAAATCAACACTCTTCACCCTCCCAAATAAGAATAATAATGCAGTAAAAATAATATTGACGTAGTCGTCTAATGAGAGGCACACGCCCCTTTATATAGAGATATGGGAGATCTCCCTCAATCTAGGGTTACCTTCTATAACCATAATTCCATTCATAATACAATTCTATAACAAAAATAGAAATAGCTTAAACCTAATTCAATACGAAAATAAATCAACTTCAAAAAATAACTTACCCTCGAACCGATTTGCGTCCATTGGAACCTCTAACAGATTCAAGTCCATTTGGAATTGAAAGGATTTGTGGAGGTGCAGCAGCAATTGATTCGGCGGTATTTGATGAAAATTGTAGAAAAATCTGACAGTTATTAAATCAGAACAAGGAGAATAGTCGGTGATGATAAATCTCTCGGCGCTGATCGGTTGTTATTCAGATTGGAAATCTCTTGGCAGTGATCGATTTTTGTTCAGATTGGCGATGGAATTTTTGATCGATTTTTGTTTAGATTGGAGATGGAATTTTTGAGAGGCAGCGCATGTGGTTGAAAGGGGTTCAGAAAAAAGAAATGGAAAAGGCGCGTGTAATTATGGAATTGCTTTTTATATTGGAGAATGGGTGCACCTTGCAAGGTGCACCGGGGTCCAACTAATAAATTGCCATCAAATAAAACACATCCAAGGACGGAGCAGAGTGACAATTTATTATATCCACTTGGGTGAATCATGTAAAAATCTATTTTCATTTAATTATATATAATGATATATAACAGTTATATGTGATGATATATAATAGTTATATATGATAAAAATTTAGAATTTAAGGTTTATTTTTCTATTTTAGGGTTTAATTTTACATGTTAGGATTTAGTTTTTCATTTTTATGCTTTAGTTTTTCATTTTAAGTTTCCATTTTTTTATTTAATTTTTCATTTTGGGGTCCCGGCAAAAAATTATAATTCTATTAGTTATATGTGATGATATGCGTTAGTTATATGTGATGATATGTGTAATTTATATATGATGATATGAGATAGAAATTTAGATTAATATTCAACTTCGGGGTTTAGTTTTCCATTTTATGGTTTAATTTTTCATATTTAGAGTTTAGTTTTTTGTCTTAGGTTTATTTTTTACATTTTAGGTGTTGAGAGTTTTATTCTTGACACTTTTCCTTTTTGGTTATTTGCCTTTCTTGGGGTCAAAATATTTTAGGACTCTAGATTTATTTTCTAAGTAGAGATTAAGACTTTATTTAATTACATTAGGTTATGTCTAAACTTGTCCATCAAGTCTAGGAGTCTTATTTATATATAGGAGAAGATCGAGAGGCAACAGATGAGAAAAAAAGACGTACGGAGAAGAGAAAAAATCGTAGAGCGCACTCGACGATTTCAAGAACAGAACACAAAGCATGGAGTCTACTTAGAGCTTCAATTCAAAATCAAGAGATCTTCAAAGTTGCGTAACCCGCGGGTGGAGATCATCTCAAAAGTAGCAAACAAGTATTTTTGTATCAAGTGATGATACAATTGTTTTTCATATATTTTTTAGATATTTAATAATTGATCTTGAACGATTAAGTAATATAATTTTCGGGTTTGTATACCCAAGTCCGTAAGTACATTTACTTACGGGCTAAAAGTTTAATTGGTGTGTTCTATCTATTGTTTATTTCGCTGATGTTTAAATTCGTACTCTGGTTGATGTTAGGATTGGTGTTGTAACATCAATCACAACATCTGTTGTGTTACAAATTCGTATTTCTCAAACTAGTGGATGTTAGGTCTGGTGATAGCTATCACGAAACTTAACATCATTTTTCAAAATCATAGATTTACAAAACTACAACCGGCACCAGAAAAGGGTACTTGACATTAAGTATTTCGATCCTTGTTTTGTAGATAAATTGTCATCATGGATGCTCAAGGGAATCCGCGACCTCCTATCCTCAACGGAGAGAATTACTCTCTCTGGAAGCAAAGGATGCGGTGGCATATCAAGAATATCAATGAACGAGTGTGGAGAACCATTCTGGTTGGATGGGAGAAATCACGAGTTACCGATGCTGATGGAGACACCATTATCAAGAAAGAGATTGACTGGACCGCTGATGAAATAGCAAATTCAAACTGGAACTCTAAGTGAATCAACATCCTTTGTGGATATGTTGAATCAAACTACTACAAAGTAATCAAAAAGTGCGAGTCAGAAAAAGACGCATGAGATGCATTGTAAAGGGTGTGCGGAGGAACTCAGAGTGTGAAGAGGTCAAGATTAAGAATGCTGACTGTCACTTTCGAATCGATGAGGATGGATGAAAATAGTTCATCATGGACTATGCCATGAGACTTTTAGAGATTGCAAATGAGTGGGGAGAACTTGGCGCCATATCCAATTCACGCCTTGTTGGGAAATTACTCAGATCTATTTCAAAGAAGTTTAGTGTGAAAGTGGTTGCCATTGAAGGATCAAAGGATACTGATAATCTAGACTTCGATGACTTGGTTGGATCGCTCAAAACGTTCGAGATGGAACATCTTGGTTCCAACTTGAAAGAGAAGAATGTTGCCCTTATTGCCGATGTTAACTCGGATAATGACAGTGAGGTTGTTGATTGGAGAGAATTGCTGGATAAAATCAAAAATACCACTCTTGGAGAGGAAGAAGTGTCTCTAATCACTCAGAAGTTCAACAAACATTTGAGAAGAAAAAACAACATTGGAGGGACATTTCCAAAGTTCAAAACGGAGACACCACCTCCAAAATCTTTTGACGAAAGCTTTCTAATTTTCAGCCCTCACCGTCCGAGTCCAAGACATCAAATTCCTCTAAACCTCTCGGTGAGATTCAATGTCACTAGTGTAAAGGTTAGGGGCATTACAAAGATGAATGTGCTAACACGCTGAGGAAAAAGAACCTGATTGCAAAGGAGTATGATGAAGATGAAAGTGATTCTGACTCATCCAAATCAGTTCCTGTGCTGTTTACTAATGTTGCCCGAGATGACGACATTTATGTAGGTAACATCAATACCAACACCCTGTGTTTGAATGCAGAGGTTGTAGAGACAATTGACAAGTATGAGAAACTATGCATGGAGTATGACAAATTGTTTGCCAATTTGGGAAATCAGGTTCTAAAGGTGAAACCTCTCATGATTAAGGTTGATAAGCTAACTCATGAGAATGATGATCAATTGAATATAATCATTCGTCTGGAATCATCTCTCACAAGGAAAGACTCTGAATTAGAACGAGTAAAGACCGATTTAAAGAAGACCCAAGATACTCTATCAAATCTCAACAAGGGAACTGCAAATTTAGATGAAATTCTAGGAATGTCATTTCCAGAATCCACGAAGCACGGGATTGGCTTTATACCTGAACAGCAATTGCAACAAACTGCTGAAGATGTGAAGACGACCAAGCGGCACAAAAAGAGAAGAAGTCAGTATGTTTGTCATCATTGTGGCGATATTTGTCATATTCGTCCTTTCTGCTGGAAGAAAGCGGGCAAGAAAAATAAGTTTCAAAGGACAAAGCGTCATGTTGAGTCCCTTGACAGGTCCCATATTATTAACACCAAAACCAACACCAAGTTCAAACAAGTATGGGTGATAAAGAGTGATATCAAGTGTAATATGATCTACACTTCTTTAAAGTCTCACATTCCAGGAGCATGGTATTTTGACAGTGGATGCTCCAAGCACATGACTGGAGCTGAAGACCTCCTTTCAAACATTGTTAAATTCCACGGAGGAAAAGTGAAATATGTTGGAGGGGAAAATGGTCATATCATTGGGCAAGGAACTCTCCATGTTCCAGGAATTACAAATCTCGAGAACGTATTACTTGTTGAAGGACTGATAGCTAACTTAATCAGCATAAGTCAGTTGTGTGATGGTGGTTTCAGTGTTAAGTTTACACGAGAAAAATGTGAAGTTTATGATGAAGGAAATGCTTGCATTCTCACTGGCCAAAGGACATCGGACAATTGCTATCAAATTAATGGCGATGTATTCTGCAAGTTATCTCAATTGAGCGATGCCGAGGTGTGGCATCAAAATCTCGAACACGTCAAATCCAAGATGTTGGAAAGACTGGTGAAGAAAGAAGTTTTAAATGGTCTACCGAAACTCAACACAAAGATCATACTAGTCTGTGAAGCATGCCAAAAGGGGAAACAAGTCAGGGTGCCACACCCACATGTACAAAGCCTTACCACGTCAAATTGCTTTGAACTCATGCACATGGACCTCATGGGACCACTTGAGGTGGAGAGCCTTGGAGGTAAAAGGTATGTTCTGGTAATTGTTGATTATTTTTCTAAATTTACTTGGGTTGAATTTTTAAAAGAAAAATCCGAGGCTTTTGAGGCTTCCAAAAAACTTGCTAAAATTTTGTGTGTGCGTTTTGGTGTGAGCATAGGCAGGATCAGGTCTGATCATGGAAAGGAATTTGAAAATGTGGCGTTTTCAAACTATTGCTCAAAAGAAGGAATAATTATTGAATTTTCATCTCCCATTACCCCCAGCAGAATGGTATAGTTGAACGGAAAAATAGATCTCTTGCGGAGATGACTAGAACCATGCTTATCTCAAATGGAATTGCAAAACGCTTTTGGGCCAAAGCAATGAACACTGCTTTACACACAATCAATAGGTTGTATTTCAGACCTGGTTCACATGTTACTCCCTACGAATTGTTGTTTGGCAAAAAGCCTAATTTGAGTTATTTCCATGTATTTGGGTGTGTGTGCTACGTATTAAATGATAGGATGCATTTTTCAAAACTTGACTCTAAGGGTGGCTAGTGTGTTTTCATGGGATATTCTCAAAATAGTCATGCATACATAATGTATAACCTTAGAACAAGATGCATGATGGAGTCAGTCAATGTGAAATTTGATAATTTGATTAGTGGAATTAAACCTGTTGAGGACAATGATCTGGTGTGTGATCAAAATTCTCAATATATTATGGATGTTTTAGATGATAGTGCAGGTACCGAAACAGAGGTTGCAAGTGGTGACAGTTCTGGTGACATGTCACCAAACCCAACACCAATTCCTGAAGGAGCAGACAATGTTGAATCTGGTGACTTAACACCAGTGCCAACACCATCTCCAGAAGATCCTGAATCAGATTCAGACTTAGATGAGGACAACCCGGATAATCAAGTTAACATGTATTAGAGGGATATTCCATCAAGAATTCTGAGAAATCGTCCAACAGGTCAGATCATTGGAGATCTTGATGAGAGAAGCACAAGGAAGTGCAGATAAACTTTAAAGAAATGGTAAGATATGTCTGTTTGTCAACTAACTGCTCTCAAATTCGAGAGTCTTTGTTCCTTGAAAATACAGAGCCAAAGCGTGTGGATGAGTCTCTGAAGAATGAGTTCTGGATCAAAGCCATGCAGGAAGAGTTGGACCAATTTTCCAGGAACGACGTTTGGGACTTGGTTCCCCGACCAGAAAATACACATGTCACCGGTACTAAGTGGATTTTCAAGAATAAAATAGATGAAGCCGGAAACATTGTTCGAAACAAATCAAGGTTGGTTGCACAAGAATACACTCACATTGAGGGTATCGATTTCAATGAAACATTTACACTGGTTGCACGTATAGAATCGGTAAGACCCCTAATTGTTGTTGCTTGTCACTTGAAAATATCTCTGCATCAAATGGACATTAAGAGTGCTTTCTTGAATGGTGCTTTGAGTGAAGAAGTGTATGTTGAGCAACCTAAAGGGTTTGTTGATCCTTACAAACCTAATTTTGTTTTAAAATAAGAAAAAAGGTTTCGTACGGTTTAAAACAAGCTCCAAGAGCTTGGTATGAAAGGTTGACTCAACATTTACTGTTTTAAACTTTAGGCTAGGTGAAGTTGATAAAACCTTGTTTCTCCTTAAATCCAACAAGCACATTCTTATAGTTCAAATTTATGTGGATGATATTATTTTTGGATCCACTAGTGAACATATGGTGAAAGATTTTATAGCCTAAATGTCTGATACGTTCGAAATAAGCATGGAAGGTAATCTTTCTTACTTTCTTGGTTTTCAAATTAAGCAACTTTATGATGGTATTTTTCTTTCCTAAACCAAATATGCTAAAAATCTGGTTCAGAAATTTGGGTTAGAAAATGAAAAGCATAAGAAAACACCCTTGGGGAAAATCAGTAAACTGTCGAGAGATGATGTTGGGATCAGTGTTGATAACACCACTTATAGGAGCATGGTAGGTAGTCTCATGTATTTAACAAGTAGGCCAGATATAATGTACAGTGTGTGTTTGTGTGCTAGGTATCAATCGAACCTAAAGAGTCACACTTAAATGCTGTAAAAAGAATAATTAAATATGTGGGTGGCACGAGTAATTTAGGTTTATGGTATACCAAAGATACATGCATTGAACTTGATGGCTACACTAATTCAGATTGGGCAGGTGATGTTGTGGATAGGAAGAGTACCACTGGAGGATGTTTCTTCTTGGGTAGCAACCTAGTTTCATGGTATAGTAAGAAACAAAACTGTATATCCCTCTCTACAGCTGAAGTTGAATACATTGCAGTTGGAAGTGCGTGTACGCAACTTTTATGGATGAACCATATGATTGAAGACTACGGTCTCCATAGTAGTATTCTAACCATACTCTGTGATAATACGAGTGCCATAGGAATCTCAAAAAATTCTGTTCAGCACTCTCGAATCAAGCACATTGACATCAGGTATCACTTTATCCGAGACTTGGTTGAGAGGAATATAGTAAGTCTTGAGCATGTAGGGATAGACGATCAGCTAGCTGACATCTTCACAAAGGCATTAGATTATGATACCTTCTCTCATTTGAGAAGAGATTCGGTATGTGAATTGTCTAGTTCATGTTGGTTTTGATGTTGTGCCGCCCAATTCTGTCACCAGTCACAACATCTGTATAATTTGCATGCATTTTTATTTTTCCGTTTCATACATAATGTGAATGCATTGGGTCTGGATTTTGGTTCAAAAGATCATGTGTTGTAATAAGAGTGATGACAAAAAGACTAACCTCTTGAATTAGGTGATTGTGAGTCTTTCCCGCAGAAACTGGATTTCTCCCAGGTCAAAAAACAATATGTGTTTATACCAATTGCTAAAGATAAACTATTTTCTTCAAATCTTAAAAAGATGAAGAAAATCTGGATTTAAAAAGATCCAGTCTTTAAATTTCACCTTATTGAGCGTTTTTGACGTAGTCATTAACTTGGGTTAAGGGGTCTGTTTTCATTGACTTCACCTTAAGTAATGTTGGTTATAATGTTATCGGTCATGAAAAGCAACACTAATCAAGTCACTAAAACCTTAAGTTTTTTTTAACTTGTTAGGTCATTATCTTGAGGCATCAATTTAGGACATACATACTTTGTGAAGTTGCCTAAATGTTGTGTGTTCTGTTACTTGTGCTTGTTTCTTTCTTTGAAGTCTTTTAATCATGTTAAGGATTGAGTAAACTGGTTGTTTCAGTGGAGCTAAAATCATGGTATGTACAGGTAATATAAGGTTGAAATGGCTGGATATTTTTCACCTTGTACGTTTCTTTTGCCACTATGGTGATGGTTCACATCCAGCCCTTTATTTTTATTGGAGACGTGTTTATTAGTGGGATTGTTTTAATTAAATTGGGATAATGTATCCTAGTTTTAGGGGGAGTGGGGTTTTTGTAGGGAAAGAGTTTTAATTTTTTGGGCGTAAAACCAGGTTTTAGGAAAATAAGGGTTTTCATCTTTCTCTCTCCTCGGCAATGGTCATTTTTTTGGTATTATAAAAAGATCATCTTCTTTACCATTTACCCTAATCCTCCTGAGTTCACCTCTGCAATTACCCTCTCTCACTATCACGACTTCTCTATTTATCTCGTTTCTTGCCAATTTCTCTTGTTCTCTCTTTGGTATTATCTCGAGCATGTCGGATCCATCTTCGAGCAACATTCCAGAACTCCCCATCGGAGTGGAAAGCTTCAGTGATGAACAGGTTCTGACGAATTTCCCAAGAGTCGGCAGTCTGCACATCCCTGAAGAGCTTGGTGACACTTTACCACCGATCCCATCATCGGTTGTAACACCACCTGTCAGTTCGCCGCCACTCAACTCCCAGGACGTGGTCCCTCTACCGGCACCCATCGCCGCTGATCCAGAGGCCCAGGTTTTTCCAAGACAGACTGGAAATGAAATTGATGTCGACAAACCACCAAACCTGCCACTTATTGCGGAGATTTCTGGGCGTGTTGGCAATCTAAATTTGAAGAGGTCACGGCGATTGCGGAATATTCCACCAGGCGTGGTGCCGATAGCTGTTCCAAAAACTCAGGCCAGTCTGAGGCGTAATATGCCACTTGAGCACATGAACCTTGCCGAAGACGTCGCCGTCATGATGGATTCTGATGAGGAGGGGTTTGTGCCTCCTGATCCGGTGACTTCCCCCGTTTCCTGCTTAGAAAAGTCAAAGCCCCATTGACGCAAACAAACTGTTAAGCTCGCCGACAAGAAGAACCCTCCGGCGCCAATTAAAGTGTCGTCTGGGTCAACCGCGACTGAGTATTCAAGTCCTCCTTACGATGTTCTTGATTTTTTCACTGGAGAGGTTTCCAGTTCCTCCAGGCCTGCTGAAACTACAACTCCTACCACTCCTGTTCCTGAGGCTCATCCTGAACCAGACCTGGATTTTGGGTTCGAGTATTACCCCGATTCCTCTGATGAGATACTTATCCATGATCTTAGACCATCCGAGAAGGCCCCAAAGAAGAAGGACAAGATTCCCTTGCCTGCTGCTGACCCGATTGATGATGTTGGTTCCAATGATTTGTCACAGATTCCAACATCGCCCGCTGATGATCCTGTTTCATCCCCAACCACTAAGTCGGCCTCCTTTTCTTCTGGAAGTGCACCAGTTACATCGGCTACCTCCAATAACTCTGCAAGCTCTAGTGAAGCTCCTTATCAAGGCATTGAGATTGAAGACATGGAACCAATCTCCATGCAGTTCTTGACTACTGAAGCCAAGGAGCTGTTCTCCAAATTTCAAAGTTGGGGCATGATAGCTGAGCGTCGCATCCCAGTTGAGATCATTGAGAAGCAGAATTTGATTGCTTTTTTCAAGCATAGAGGTATGTATTCGACCGTGTCTACTTCTATTCCATATGTTCGTGATGTTTTGCTTGAACTTTATGAGAACCTACTACCCTCTGTTGCCAACCCAAAGTCTGTAAATTTTGGGAAAGTTTTTGTACGTGGGTCTGTGTATACTTTTACTCCTGCCGTGATCAATGAGATATTTGGGACTGAGGAGTATCATGGTGACTCCACGATTGATGATATGAATGAGGTGGTTCACTTTTTGTCTAGTGGTATGGTAAATGAGTGGTGTGAGTAGCTGACTGCCACACGTTTGACTTCCTTGTATACCGTCTTGCACAAGGTTGCTGTGTGCAATTTCGTTCTGACCAAGAACTCCACTATTGTAACACGACCACAGGCTTTGTTTCTGTACAAGCTTGGACGTGGAATTAAGGTTAACTTTGGCCAGATGGTGTTTGATACGGTCACTCGGTTTTCAGCAACAAAGGCCACTTCCTCTTTCTGCTTTCCATCCCTTATATATAGCTTATTGGAATTTCAGAATTCTCAGCCTAACCAAGGCAATGTGTTATCTAGGGAGCCTGAAAAGTTTACTTTGCGTGCTCAGCACCTTACCGGGACCCGTGTTGTTGATTTGCCTTGGCAAGCGCCCATTCAAGCTGGTGTTGTGCGTGGTGATGGTTCTGCTGTTCCCACCACCGGCCCCAACATGGTTCAACTCCCTCCTCAGGTTGTGCGTGCTCAACTTGATTTACTCGAGAACCAAATTGCCCAGCTTCAGGCGGTGCGAGGTTCCTAGTTGGAGGCCCTTTCGCTCTCTAAATAAAAAGGGGGAGAGAATGACGCCGCAAGTGATGACGTTGTTGATGATGCTGATGGTGCAGCTGCTGAGGTTTTGGCAGGTCTAGCCAAGGATAAGAGGAAGAAGAAGCTGAAGAAACGGAAGAGGCTGTTGAGGAAGAAGAAAGCCCAGGGTGAAGGAACTTCGGCATCCCCTCGTCGATCGAAGAGGAAGCGCAGTCAATGAGTTCCTTAACCTTGTGCTTCATTTTTTGTTTTTGAAAAAAAAATGTTTGTTTTAATGTTGGTTTGTTTAAACGATGTTCATTTGTTTAGGGGGAGTTTTTAAATTTGATTTTTGATTTTTAATTTTTGTTGCGTGGTTTATATTTTGTCCAGAAAATCAAAAGTGGGAGATTGTTGAGAATTTTATTCTTGACACTTTTCCTTTTTGGTTATTTGCCTTTATTGGGGTCAAAATATTTTAGGACTCTAGATTTATTTCCTAAGTAGAGATTAGGACTTTATTTAATTACCTTAGGTTATCTCTAAATTTGTCCATCAAGTCTAGGAGTCTTATTTATATATAGGAGAAGATCGAGACGCAACAGAGGAGAAAAAGAGACGTATGGAGAAGAGGAAAAACCGTAGAGAGCACTCGACGATTTCAAGAACAGAACACAAAGCACGGAGTTTACTTGGAGATGCAATTCAGTATCAAGAGATCTTCAACGTTGCGTAACCCACGGAGGAGATCATCTCAAACTTAGCAACAAGTATTTTTGTATCAAGTGATGATACAATTGTTTTTTTATATATTACTTAGATATTTAGTAATTGATCTTGAACGATTAAGTAATATAGTTTCCGAGTTAGTATACCCAAGTCCGTAAGTACATTTACTTACGGGCTAAAAGTTTAATTGGTGTGTTCTATATATTATTTATTCCACTGTTGTTTAAATTTGTACTCTAGTTGATGTTAAGATTGGTGTTGTAACATCAATCACAACATATGTTGTGTTACAAATTCGTATTTTTCAAACTAACATCATTTTTCAAAATCATAGATCAACAAAACTACATTAGGGTTTTGTATTTTAAATTTAGAATTTCAATTATTTGTGATGATATCTATCAGTTATATTTGATGATATGTATAAGTTATATTTAATGATATATGTAAGTTATATGAATGATAATTAAATTACTGGGTGCACCTTGTAAGGTACATCCAGATCCACAGTATAATGACTCAAGCATAGTATGAGTCTACAATTGGAAAAAGAAAAAATCCAAAAAGAATTCTTCTATCCTGTGCGTTGTGATCATTCTACCAGCTAGAAACTATAGCACGAATAAGTGGACATTTGGCAAGGAGGGCAGAGGGGGATTATTTTCATGAGATTTCAACATATAATTTATTCTAATCCTAATTTATTCAAGCCCTAATTATCTATTTATGTAGTTGATTTTTTTACTTGATTATCTTATGCTCTTAGTTGCTACGTACTGAATACTGATGGATGTGTTATTGATGTAGTTATATTAATTTAGTTGTGACTTTAAGTCTTTAATTAGGTTAGCTTGGTTATGTCTAGACTCCAAGTCTCCGACATCCTTTTTTTTTTTTTTTTTTTTTACATTTAGCTTTGCTTCTTTATCAATTATCATCTTGTAATTGTCACTTTAACTAGGTTAGCTTCCATGTTTTTTTTTTAGTAAGTGTATTAAATTTCTTATGGATCTTATTAAATACTTTGATAATAAGTCATGACTACACAACCGCCTCCTCGCAAGTAAGGAAAAAATAAATTACATTCCTTTTTCGAGGCAACAAGAAATGTGTAACATGTGCTGATTTTTTGATGAGGCCAACTCAACATATTGACAAAGTGATTGAGAGAGTTTTTAAAGAAGATTGTAAAAAATCAGTTGCGCTTAAAGACAACATTGATGACTATTCAATGGCTAGCATTGCAAGGCCGTGATTTTAGAAACCATGATGAGTCTAAAAATGCGATTGAAATGGTTAATTATACTGCAAAGTGGAGAGAAGATATCGGAGATATGTACTCAATAACGCCCCCAAAAATGCAAAATATACATCTCCAGATATTCGAACAGAAATTTTGTTAATTATGCCTAACAGAGTATGTCGTATGATATGAGATAAAATTGGAGATGCTTAGTTTTCTCTTCTTGTTGATGAAGCAAAAGATTATAAAAGAATCAAATGGTTAAGGATCATTTCTGATCTATGATTTAAGCTGCTATCACAAAATAGGAAAAAGCTTTCTTTTTATTTTTCAACACAACATTACAATATAGAATACTATGCTGATGAGCCATATTTAAAATCACAAAAGATCAATCTAGAATCTAGTAGACCTAACACGTATAGGAATGGAAATGGCTCGTACAAAGACAACTATGATGAAGCTACAAGACAAAAATAGCCATTTCTATAATCTGCATTAGGGTTAGCTGTGCAGGTAGGAGGATTGTGTGGTTGTGATCACTTTATCTTCATCTGCTGGTTTTGTGATCTGTTTGGCATGTCCATGCATGCGTAATGCATGCATGGCTGCATGGTTGTTTATAGGCCCCCTCAATTCAAGGGCGGATGAAGGCACAACAGAAAGCTTGTACCTGAGTCTCATGAAGAATTAACCAGATAGAGGCTTGTGAGGATATCGGCTGCTTGATCAATGGCTGGGACATGGTGAACCTGTATTTGCTAGTGCATTATCTTTTCTCTCACAAAATGAATGTCCAGCTCCACATGCTTTGTTCTGGAATGTTGAATGAGATTGTATGCCAATGCAACTTCCCCTTGATTATCAACCCAAACTGTAGGAATGTGTATTTTTGGAAGATGCAATTCCTTTAATAGAGCCTGCAGCCAAATTACATCACAAGTTGATGTAGCAAGACTTTTGTACTCATCCTCTGTACTTGACCTAGATACTTTGCCTTGTTTCTTGGAGCTCCAAGTCACCAAATTCCTGCCAAGAAACACACACACACACACCTGATGTAGATTTCTTATCATCCAAATCTGAAGCCCAATCAGAATCAGCAAATGCAGTAAGATTAAGATAGGGACTGACTGTAAAATTCAAACCATAAGATGAGGTTCCTGATAGATATCTAAGTATTCTTTTGAATGCTCTCCAATGAATGTCAGTGGGTGCCTGCATGAACTTACTCACTTTATTAACATTATAACTAATATCAGGCCTGGTCACTGTTGCATATTGCAATGCACCAACAATCTGCCTATAAAGTTTAGGATTGTGAATTGGATCACCATCGAATTTTGAAAGAGAAGGATGAGTGATCATGGGAGTTGATAGACTCTTACAACTTTGCATGTTTGCCTTAGCAATGAGATCAGTTATGTATTTTTGTTGTGTGAGAAAAAATCTAGATTAATGAGGAATGAACTCAATTCCAAGAAAATAGTTGAGCTATCCAAAATCTTTCAAGGAAATACAGTGATTCAACGTGATTATGAGCTGGTGAATAGCATCTGTATCATTACCAGTTATTAAAAGATCATCTACATATGCTAAAATCAATATGATTGGTCCATTTTGATGCTTATGATAAAGAGAAGGATCAGCTCTGGATATTTTAAAACCAAGGGATAGGCCAAGCTTGTTGGACCAAGATCTTGAGGCCTCTTTCAAACCATATAGTGACTTATTCAATTTGCACACCATATCAGGAGAAGCACAATGTTTAAATCCAGGGGGAAACCATATGTACAACTCAGTGTCAATATCATCATTCAAAAAGTATTGTCAATATCTAGCTGCCTTATAATCCATGATTTGGAGATGGAAATGGATAGTATAGTCCTGATGGTAGCAAGTTTAACCACTGGACTAAATGTCTCAGTGTAATCAAGGCCAGCTTCCTGTGTATACCCTCTTACAACTAGTCTTTCTTTGCATCTTTCCAAGGAGCCATCTGCATTTCTCTTGGCCTTGAAAACCCATTTACAACTGAGGAGAGGTTTATGAGGAGGTAAGGGACAGGCACTCCAAGTGTTGTTTCTTAAGAGGGCAGAGAATTCTCTCTCCATTGCTTGATGCCAGTGAGGAGCTTTCATGGCTTCTTTGTGATTCTTAGGCTCAATAAATGGATCCTTATTGACTGTAAAGATCTTTGGCTTGTGAATTCTAGCCTTGGCTCTTGTAACCATATTGTGTAAATTATGTGCTTTGTCTGTTTCCTGTAAAAGACTGTCAATATTAATGTTTTGTATAGGTGAAGTAGAACTACTGTCAATTGGCAAATCTATAAACAACTGGCTAATATGAATTGATGAGGAATGAGTGGACCTAGATGAAGATGAATGATTGGATAATGTAGGAGGAGATGAAGTGGAAGTAGTGGGTGTGGCTAGAATATTAGTGGAGATGTTATGATCATTTGTTGGAGTAGGAGGTGATTGTTTAGAGGAAGGTGATTGTGGTGGAGTTGTAAAAGGTGGGGTTGGAGAAGGCATTGAAATAGTGGAAAGAGGAAGTGAGGTGACTGGTTGGGGCATTTTGGGAATGGATTCTTTATGAAAGGGAAAATTTTATTCATCATACACAACATGACTTGTTATGATGATTCTGTTGTCTGGTAAAAGAACTTTATGGCTTTTATGATTTGGTTTGTAGTCTAAGAAAGTGCTTTTTGTGCTTCTAAACTACAATTTGTGTTTGTTATAGGGTCTAAGGTAAGGATAACACATCCAACCAAATATTTTAAGGAGAGAGTAGTCAGGTTTTTGTTTCATAAGTAGCTCAAAAGGTGTTTTGCATTGAATGGACTGAGAAGGAATTCTATTGATGAGATAAACAGAAGTGACAAAAGCATCATCCCAATGCCTTGTTGGTACTTGAGAGTAAGATTGCAAGGTAAGACCAATTTCAACTATATGTCTATGTTTCCTCTCAGCTAATCCTTTCTGTTGAGGAGTGTATGGGCAATAAATCCTTTGAATAATTCCTTTTTGAAGAAAGAAGGAAGATAAGGCTTTGAACTTTCCTCCTACATCACTTTGGACCATTTTTATGCTTTTGTTGAACTGGTTTTTGACCATGGAATGTAAATGAATGAAAGCATTGGTAGTATCAGATTTCAATTTAAGAAGTATTCATGTAAACCTTGTTTTGTGATCTATGAAACTGACATAGTAACTAAAGCCATGAAAAGACTTGATGGGAGATGGACCCCATAAATCTGTGTGAATTAGGTCAAATACTTCATAATGATCAGCATGAGAATCTAAAAAAGGCGATTTGTGAGATTTTGATTCCATACAAGCAGAACAAAATGAGTCATTTTTATTATCAGTGGAGGCACATCTTTGCAACGCTTTTCTGACAACATTGAAAGAAGGATGTCCTAATCTATAATGACAAGTCTGTAGATTGAGGACTTTATTGGAAACAGCAGAATCAACTTCAGGAGTGGGGATAGGTTGGTGTGCTTGATGTGAAGTGGATGATGAGTGATCCTGGAAATTAATGAGGTTGAACATGTATAAACTGTCCTTAAGAATTCCTTTGAGAAGAGGTACTCCTGTGGATATTGCCTTCACAACACAATAGTTAGGATAAAATTCAAAAAAGACTTGGTTATCTTGAGCAAACTTTGAAACACTGATGACATTCCTTTTTACATGAAGAATGCGTAAGAGATTTATGAGATGAAAAGATGAGGTATGATTAGGAAAAGAATGTTGATCAGTAACTATAGAACTGCCAATGTGAACAATAGTCATACCTGCACCATTAGCTACTTGAACAGTGTCTGTTCTTTGGTATTCAGAGACTAATTTGAGATTGTTCATGTCATAAGTGATGTGATTGGTTACACCTGAGTCAGGGTACCAATTTCCTTCAGAAAAGAGATCTTGATTTCCAATATTGGCAAGATTGACTGAGTTGTTGCTGCTTGAATAAGGATTTTCTGTGGTTTGAGCTGCATAACCTCTGGAGCTATTGCTAGGAGTGAAATTGATATACATCTTGTGGTAACACTTATCAGCTGTGTGGTTGGTGTAATTGCAAATATGACACCTTGGCCTATCTCCTCCTCTATAGTCACATCTGCCTCCCCTTCCTCTGAAAGTTGAGTTTCTGCCTCTTCCTCTCATGTTGCTTCCCCTTCCTCCAAGGGAAAAGCTGCCTCTTCCTCTGCCTTGTGTTTGAGTAGTAAGATTGGCAGAAAATGATGAATCTGTTCCCATAGTCTCTGCAGTTTCAAGTCTATTTTCAAAACTTAATAATATGGAATGGGCTTCTCTCAGGTTGCAAGGATCAGCTCTTGCAGTTATTGAAACAACCACAAGGTTATAGTCAGATCCTAAGCCAAAAAGGAGGTGCAAGATTTGACTTTGATCTGAGATTCTTTCTCCAATAGTTGCAATCATGTCACAGCAAGATCTGACTTTGTTGATGTATTCCCTCATAGTCAAGGATCCTTTCTTCATTGTTTGGAGTTGCAGCCGGTATTGCATTGACTTGGCATTGTTTTCATTGGAAAATCTAGTTCGGAGAGCCTCCCAAATCTCATTGGATGTGCTCAAACCATCAGTAGTGACTAGAACACTCTCTGATAATGAAGAGAGTAGCCAAGAGGACAAAAGATGATCTTGTTTTATCCAAGTTGAATATGCTGGATTAAGAGTGTTTTCTCCTTCAGATGAACCTAGAACATATTGATCAGGTATGGATTGAGCTCCAGTGAGAAAGTTAGAAAGACCGTACCCCCTAACAGCTGTGAACACTTGTTGCCTCCACATCAAATAGTTGTTGTCATTCAACTTAATGCTAATGAGTTGGCTTTGCAGCTGGATAACTGGATCAGGATTACAGCAGATGTGTTTGTTGGTGAAAGGGTTGGAGGAGGGGGAAAAGTCGGAGCCATAATATTGGTGTAAAACAGGAAACAAAAAAAAATCTGAAGAAATGCAGATAGCTCAAAGACAAGCAATTAATTTTCTGCTCTGATAACCATATAAAAGAAGCAAATGGTTAAGGATCATTTCTGATCTATGATTAAAGCTGTTAGCACAAAACAGGAAAAAGGTTTCTTTTTATTTTTCAACACAATACTACAATACAGAATACTATGCTGATGAGCCATATTTAAAATCACAAAAGATCAATCTAGAATCTAGTAGACCTAACACGTGTAGGAATGGAAATGGCTCATATAAATACAACTATGATGAAGCTACAAGACAAAAATAGCCATTGCTATAATCTTCATTAAGGTTAGCTGCGCAGGTAGGAGGATTGTGTGGCTGTGATCACCTTGTCTTCATCTGCTGGTTTTGTGATCTGTTTGGCATGGCTGTGCATGTGTAATGCATGCATGGCTGCATGGTTGTTTATAAAGGTGAATCGAAACAAGAAAATTGGTTATTATATTGAGGTTTGTGAATGTTTTTGGTATCTTGACTATTCTTTTTCTATTAAGGGTGTTTCCGAGACTTCTTCACAAATGCTTGAGAATAGTATCTAGTGTCATTTCTTAGTACAAACTCCAAATTCAGTTTTGCGTGGTCAGGTGTATGACGTTTCTAGTAATATGTGTGGATAATGGTATGGAATACAAGCATTATTCTTAATGATTGCCCATATGCATACTTTGTTCACTGATTTGCTCACATATTGCAGTTGACATTGATTGCTTTAGCAACGCAATGTGATCCGATTTGGAGGTTTTTCTCTATATTAGATAATATCATTAATATTATCAAATCTTATGCTAAACGCAACACTCAGTTACAGGTTGCTCATAAAACAGAAATTGGTATTATGTTGGCAAGTGGAGAGTGTGAGTCTGGGCACGGAGCTAATCAAATGTCATCGTTCAAGTACAACTCGTTAGGGTTCTCATTATGATTTTGTTATGAGTATGATGGAAATGTATGTTGTAACCTACAAGGTGCTTAAGGATATTTCTTGTAGTGGTTTGAATTCCAAGACTCGAAATGAAGTCGAGGGTGCTTGTACAAGTATCTAGAGTTTCAATTTCGTGTTAGGTTTTCATTTAATGAGAGATGTTATGCGGATCACATATTTTCTTTGTCAATCATTTTAAAAAATCCATTGGCAATTTATCTACACTTAGATATGTCTCAACTACAAAAACCCTTCTTCAAGAATTGAGGGACGAATGGTCCAGGATGTTAAAGGTTTTTGCTTGAAAAATGAATCACCATACCGAACATGAATAACATCATGACTCATTGGAGAAGGCACATGGATGTTGAGAATTATTACCACTTTATGTTTTTCAATCGATCAATAGATATTCAATTGGTGGAGTTGAATTCAAGATTTAATGAAACATCAATTAGACTGCTTGAAGAGTGTGGCATTAGATTCGAAAAACTTGTTTGAGTCATTTAATGCAGATAATATCTACAAGCTTGTTGTAGAGTTTTATCCTGACGATTTTGAGCGGCATGAGAGGAACGCTTTAACAAATGAATTGACATTTTAGCATGCTCATGTAGTTTGCAATCCTCAATTCCAAGTGTTTACTCTCGCAATTTTGTGCGAAAAGTTGGTGGAAACAAGAAAGGCGGATGACTATAAAATGATAACAAGATTGATGTCTTGTGTTAACATTACCTGTTTCCACGGCCATGGTTGAAAGATCATTTTCAGCAATTAAACACGTGAAAACTTCAATTCGTAACAAAGTGGATGATGAATTTCTTGTCGATAGTTTGACAACTTTTGTTGAAGGGGAACTTGCTAACAAAATAGGTATAGACCCTCGTATTGATGAATTTGCTAAAATGAAAAATCGTAAGGTTCAACTTACTTTTTAGCCTAAAGTACTTAGGTTTATGTGATTGCAAACTTTGTAAAATACAATGTTGAGTTTTCTTACTATTTTGAAAAGTTCGAACTTAAATGATTTTTGTTTTTACTCTTTGACCGGCCCACCCCTATTGTGTGTGGTGGCTACGTCATTTCTTATATGTCATCTGAGCCTAATATCTACCTAATTTATTATTTTTTTTATTATATCTTACATAATATAATATTTTCCTTTTATTATATCTTACTTAATTTAATATTTTTTTTAACTATATTTTGTCAAATTCAATGCTTTTCCTTTATTTAATTCAATTTTTTTATTCTCCTAATATAAGAATTTACATATGAAATAATTTGAATTGCAAAAGAATATATTATATAAAAATAATTAAATAAATTATATTTATAATAAAAAAATTAAAATAATTTAATTTTTGAATTTTTAATATTCTATATAGGTAAATTACGAGTTGTTTGCAATAATCTAAGCGTGTAACTAATTATTAATAACAAATTCAATCTAAATATAAATATAAAACTATATAATAATTATCATTAATAAATATTGTTTGGTCAGCAATACAATGCGACACGAGTTGAGAGTGTGACACATCTTTTGAATTTTTTAAAATATGTAACTAATAATTATTAATGAATTTAATCTAAATATTAAAATAAAATTATTTAATAATAAAAATAATTAATAAATTAATTAGATATGTATAAAGTACGGCTTGAGAATACATCATTGGAGTTTTTAATTTTATATTTAAGACTTTATAATGATCACAAATACTTTGTATATTTATTTTTGATAAAATCATGTAATAAAAGGGTATAAATTATTGGGTGCACACTACTGACACTACTGAGTGCACCCGGTTCACCGAAAAATGTCCCTGAAACTAGGGTGTCACCATCTGAAGAATCTGAGTAGATTTATTATCCTCCTTTGCTAAGGGCATTGTGTGGGTGAACAATAATATAATGAGAAGTAGTAAAGAAGAATAGTATTGGTTCGATATGGTTTTCATCGCTGCAAGCTTCTTTTCTTTTTTTTTGTGTTGGAATCTGGTTTGCAGACTAATGTAAAGAAAAAATAAACACAAGCCTAATATAGCTTCCACTTTCAGCATTCATACGTGAAAATAACTAGTGTAATGTTTACGATTTTTGCGGGGAAATATAAAAAAAGCAAAATAGTCTTAAAGTTCATTAAAAAAAACTAAGAAATTCAGAATTTGAATTAATAATATCATAAAGAGAAAATATTGTTAACTTTAGATTTTGGAGATTTTCCTTATACAATACACTATATGTATTTATTCACAATGATATCATCTTCATTGTAGTAAAAAAAATTACAATCATTTACCGCTCTTAAGATTGCGATATAAAGTTGCCCCATGGGTGGCGCGAGAGTTATGAAATCAGATTTTTGTAACTGTATTTTATATAATAAGAAATCTAAAAGTATGAATTCTTATTGTTGGTTTAAACTAGTTTGCAAGGTAGAGATCAAGCCAACCGAACTTAATCAACATAAAATCACTTGGCACAAGATTTGGCCCCAATGTTGAAATACGAAGTACCCATCCGAAAATAAAATTGCATAAAATTAAAAGTTATGAGGCTAAAGTCGCATTTGGGCTAGGATTCTGAATACCGGATTCGGGATTTAGAATACCGATTGCTCGTTTGTTCTAAAACTCAAAAATTAAATACTCAAATAACAATATCTTACAACTAAATAATTAAATATTACTAAATACAATATACACTATCACTCACTTTTTAAACATAATTTGACATCAAATACAATATAATAATATATTATCATCCACTTTTCAGACATGATTTGATATTTATAGTAAAAATTAAAGGATTCTGAACAAGAATTCTTAATATTCACAGAATTCTGTATATGAGAATTTAGAATTTCAACGAATGATAGTCCAAATAGACCCCAACGGGCAGAATTGATATATAACCTACCTATAGGACCAAGTGTACCACCCCTTGAAATTTACATACCTACCAAACCCCTTCTAGACCATAATTATCGAGGCTGCAATAAAAATCAGTTTCCTCTAAACACACAGGAAACAACCTAACAGTGGTTACTAAACTTATTGAAAAATATAAATATATATCTATATCATGTACAAAATCCTAGTAGACCGTCAAAACATCAATCACCAAAATAAATATCCAGCAACTTATATTCTAAACATAGTAAGAAATCCAGTTTATTTTTCATAGTAATAGAGCTAATTCAAATTCACAAATTACATAGCAACATAGTTCTTTACGGTTTTGCCTGTCAGCAAACTCCGTTTTTTTTTTTTTTTAGTGCACGTTTCCTATGGTGAGGTTTCATTCTTCTGTTGATGTCTCTTTCCCTCTCTCTACCACTACGTTGTTTTGACTGTACTTTTTAAATCATGATATTCAATAATATCACAAATACCTCGAATTAGTAAACCTCAAATGGATCTTGCTAAACTGTCCAAAAAGCGACTCCAGTCCTTAAAAAGCAAAACAACAACATGGGAAATCCTTTTCGAATATGATTAAAAAATAAATAAAGAGGTAAATAAAAATTTATTAAACAAATAAACACATAAAACCCACAAAGAAATAACAAAATAATAATAGATGAATAAAACTCACCGAAATAATATAGAATATATAATTAACATGTATCCATTTCCCCCAATATAAAATAAGAAAGTCAAATTAAGTTTTTCTTTTTACAATAACTGATCTGCATGAATTACTCTTAAACGATAAAACATAATAAGGTAATAGAAGAATGACATTCTCTAAAAGTGAACATCACGTCTACGTAGTCTGTTGCTTATGTATTCCCCCTCAGAGCTGATTTTTCTAAACTGACCGACCTAGCCTCAAACATTGATGCGAATACATAAACGAGTTCTAAAATTTAAATATAAAGTTTATAAGAATCTGACATTCTCTAAAAGATATAGGACCAAGAAGTGTAATGTGAATACATTAATCTTAAACATAAACAACAATAATTTAAAAAATGAATCAAATATGTAAAGGGGTGATAAGAAAGATTGTTCAAAACTCCTAACATAAAAAGGTAGGAACATATGATTCATTTTGGTCTATAATGAAATATAATAAAATAACTCATGATTTGGTCTATTCACAAAATCAGTGTCCCCAAGGAATAATGATTCGCATCTCTCAACCCAAATTATTTTTTATTTCCAAAAGTTGTGTCGGCAAATGAATTCGAATTCTTGCATCAGGGTATTCCATGATATTCTGAAATTAAGGCAATATTCGATGTCGTCGATTTTAAATGTGCGATAAAAATTTAATTAATGCACTAAATTAATTATCTTTTGAATTTTGATTAGCAGTATTTTGATCAAAATTCTCAAAATTGAATTAAATATGCGATAAAAGTTTAATTGTTAAACTAAATTTATTAGGCAAATACTTGGGTGAGACCGGTCTCATACTATGAGACCACTTTTAACCTATCCATCAATTTGACCCGCCCACTAATCCAACCCGTTCCACTCCACAATATTAATAATTAAAAAAAAAAAGACCAACATACGTGTTTGTCTTCCTCCCCCAACCTCTCTCTCTCTCTCTCAGATACAACAAACCGCCCCTCGCTGGTCGTTGTTCCTCCCACCGCCATTATCGGTCGCCAATTTAGTTCATCTAC
>BMAC01000005.1:950981-1023279 GCA_014905375.1 Phtheirospermum japonicum | reverse complement strand
TTAATATTTATATTATTTTAATTTGCCCCCCAAACTATAAGATTTTTTGCACTTTACCCCCCAAACTATAAGATTCTTTCACTTTGCCCCCCAGCTGCCCGCCGATGGAATCTAAAAGGAATATTCCGCCGGAAATAAAGTTTGAGGGGCAACGTCGAAAATTATTGTACATCAGGGGGTAAAGTGGAACAAAAAATAATTCGGGAAGCAAAGTGAAAAAAACTGCATACTTTGGGGGCAAAAAAAAATTAGCCCTATATATATATATAAGATTTGAAAATATATTCATGCTTATCATGTGTGTATTAAAAATTTCAAGAATATTTGGCCAGTTGGCAAAAGAGTTGACTGAATAAGCAATATAGTGCTATTTTTCCAACTTCGTGGTATATATCTCTGTTAATTAACTCCCAAAGGCCAATTCTATTTTTTATATGGGAAAATTCTAATTTGATATACTTATATCAAGGTTAATATTCATTTAATCATCGTGTTTCGGTTATATATATACACACACACATATATAAAGATGCACGGAGAGCTTTTTCTTTCCAATTTTCCTAATTATCTCAAAACAAGACCGGCTAAAACATTGCACCTTTTTCATGGTGAAATCAAAACTGTACACTTTTCCTTTCCTCTTTGCACGATTTATAATTTACAGGCATAAGTTTCTAGCAACAACTTAAAGTTTCAGCATTCGAAGTTTTTGTTTTTCCAAATAAAAACGAATACCGATACATCATAAGCTTCTTTTCTTCTTCGTCTCACAGTTTCAGTGTCCTTTCTGGCATTTTGAGCTGTTCACAACTTCACATGGGAAACCTGTATATATTGTTCAAATCAGTGGGGAAACTAGGAACGAGAAAACCAATCCTCCTTATGTAGATGAACTGAACACACAGCAACATATATATATATAGGTAGGTAGGTAGAGAGAGAGAGAGAGAGAGAGAGAGAGTCCATACAATATGTGATTTCCATTCAATCTTGGAATGTCCATCCGAGGCACCCTCAGGCTGGGAGTGCTTGCCCACATGCCGAAATATGTGTAGGAGGACAGCAGCATCGAGAGCAGCATATTCTAACTGCATTTTGATTATTAACAAATGAAAAGGCGTAAATAAACTTGTAAATTTAAGAAAAGAATTACACACATTTACAACACAGCAACAAAGAAAGACAAGGCTGGTAGTAAGCTACTTTTTGGTTTTAATTTTTGCCTTGTTAATGTATGTGTTTTGATATATTGACAGATTTATTTTTGAAGATGGTATCATTAGATTGAGAGGCCATTAAGCCATATTTATTCTTGTTTTTCCCTTTTTTTTTTTTGACATTAGTGGTAGGGTGCCCATAAAGGCAAATTAAGAAACTCAAAGGAGCCTGTAATGTAATATATCATTTCAATGGAACACGAGAAAAATGCTCGAAAGATTTAGGAAACAAAACACGGGAAACCCGTACCTGATAATGACTTAAGGGTCGTTGCTCCCAATTGCTATTTCGTCTCGTTTTATTCAAACCAGTTCCCAGTATTTTCTGTTCCAACAAGACCATAACAGCATCAGAATATAAATTTTTAATAATAAACTTCACATAATCAGATAATCTGTTATTAAAAGAAATAATAATAATAATAATAATAATAATAATAATAATAATAATAATAATAATAATAATAATAATAATAATAATATGTAATAACTGGATAAATTTACCTCTGCTAACCCAGAAAGACCACCCCGTGGTTCTTTGAACACATTTTGGATATCAAGCAACATCTCGTAGTTCTTAAAACAATTTAATTCTCCATAAGACTGTGCGAGCTGATGTATATCACATTGAAAATTGTAGCCTGCAGCATATATTATATTAACAATTACTGCAGTCAATTATGTGAGATTTATCTTATTCAACCAGCAAACCAAGCAAAATCCGTAGAAATGGAAATTCATAATAATATTACATTTCATGTTGATCAAGATGCAAGGCCAAAAAGGCACCAGTAGCAACATTTAAATAACCAAAAGAAAAAGAAAAACATATCAAATTCAAAATAAATCAGGAGGACCCAAAATCCAAAAAGAACAAAAATATATATATCCAGTTCATTTCATTTTCTGGTCTGTTTATATTACTTAACCCATGCAACTTCCATTAATTAGATTGCATTATACGTCAAGTTCAGAAATTGCAATTTTGTTCAGAAAGATTAGGCTAGAAGCATATAATGTTCTCTCACCAAGTTTTAAAATACTTGGAGAGTGCAATAAGCGGGCAAGGCATTCGTCTAGGACACTTGGAACATCCTCATAAAGCTTGATAAGATCCAATATATAAACTTTCTTCTCAGAGGCAATTTGCATAATAGAAACCTGCAGCACGTGATAAAAGTTTTTTATTGTTAAGGTATTATTACAAAAGAACAAGCTCGCTATCTCTATAAATTGAAACCAAATCAATTGTTTGTCTGTAGTTAAGGAAAAAGTGAAGCAGACCGATAAACATATGGAGCAATTTCTTTCTAATTAAGATGCAAACTCATTTTCGTGAACACTGACACAAATAAGAGAAACACACACACACAAACTCTTTCGCCTTCTCTGCAATACCTTGGTTAATGATTTTAATATATACGCCCTGGTGGTAACTTTATGGCCAGGATATATATGGGCTCATAAAGATTGAGGGAATTTAAAATAGCATGCTTAGATAACAATCAATTCCAAACTTTCCGATGCGACTTAAAACAATAAAAAGAAATATTACTTTCCCAACTGTATATTTCCATTTAAGGCATAACATCAATGTTGCCAGC
Source organism: Phtheirospermum japonicum (assembly GCA_014905375.1). Classification (NCBI taxonomy): domain Eukaryota; kingdom Viridiplantae; phylum Streptophyta; class Magnoliopsida; order Lamiales; family Orobanchaceae; genus Phtheirospermum; species Phtheirospermum japonicum. Next base: position 1,020,458 of record BMAC01000005.1, on the reverse strand, counting down.
ATGTGTTTAGATATAATTCACAATATATACTAGATAGCAAACTCACGACCATGAACCTTGAAGCTATCAATCTAGTCATTAACTATTAGTTATGATGCTAGTAACAACTTTTGCACCGTTATATCAAGCCTAACCCAGATTTACTAAGGTCTTAAAATAATCCCTCTGATTTTTCCACTCCCACCCAAATATATTTTTCCTTTATATGCATTATCAATAAAACTAAGATGTGATTGCTTGGTATCCTATTGTGTACAATTTCATTTTTGGAAATAATAATGGACAAAAGTTATTTTGAAATAAGGAAATTAGAATTTGAGAGAGTGGTGAAATGAAATTGTACTCATGACACTTGTGATGCATTTATGCTTTTTCCTTTTGTTTTGTTTAGCTATTTTTATGAGAGATCCTATTAAGAAAATGCTGGAAGTGAACGTTTTTGTTAGTTTTCCTTTTCAATTGTTGATTAGGAAAACCGACCCAATTAATTGGGTTGGACCGAGACTCGGAAACTAAGCACAATTATTGCCCGCTGTGGACCAAAATCCTAGATGAAAAATCAGTACAATCTAACATTTTTCATATCCGGAGCATACTAATCAGAAAGCAAATGAATAAAGATACAGGAATAGGTATAAAGATTAAGGTTGCCATAAGACCCAACTTGCACACAGTCACGCTCACGCTGCCACAAATACAGCTCACTGTACATGCAAACACAACTTTATGACTAAGAACGAAGATATCAATGAGAAAACAAATACTGCATGCAGTAAAAAAAATATAACTAAAGCGGGTCTCGTGTTCAAGACATTGTCAACGGTCACAGTAATTTAACATACAGTTCCGGTGTAAGAACTATTTTAAGGGGGGAAAGCAGAATATATTGGAATTTAGTCAATTTGCTCCACGATGGTAATGGCTACACAAATTACCTTACTGGGTCTGCTGCCCTTTTGGTAATTAGGTTTCCATTCGCAGTCAACACCTACAACTTTGCATTCCTCAAAGTGGCTTATTGCATCACGCAAACTATTGACTTCATCAACCCAACAAACATCCTCAATAGACAATTCGTGAAGGTTCAGGTAGCGCCGATGCAAATGATTTGATTCCGCCTCTGTAAAAGATTGTGAAATCGCGATTAGGAAATACAAATAAATTGCTTCCAACTCAATGCTATTGCTAGCTTGAAGAATCATACCGAGCTTCAGTCACTAATCAAATATTCTATCAGTCAATAACAAAGAAAGAAATGCAATTATCCCAAAATACTACGACTCTGTCTTTACATTAGTGTTATTACCCCCAACAAAGAAAAAATACGAACTGAAGTAGTCCTGCACAATCAAGTATAAACCATAAGGTCCATAACCCACAATGAACCTACTAAAATCCCGTATTTGACTCAGAACTTCCAGCCGACAGGCAGAGAAAATTGGCACAGCCCATTTAATAAAATTCATTGTTAAAGGCAAAAGGTCACCAAGTCGATAAATCAAAAACTTATAGATGACAAGAAAACATAACTATAAACAAACACACACACACACACACAAAAAAAAAAAAAAAAGTCAAGTGTTTTTGCTTTTAACTAAAAGTGCTTGAGGACCATGATTACATTTTTCTCTCTACCAAGAAAACTTTCGGAGACACCAGGAAAACTAAGTCAAAAATCAGAATTTATGGGAGAGAAAAAATCAGAAAATACATTGAGGATGCTATTCATTAGATCAAGCTTCTGCATTATGTAATCATAGTTCAACCAACATGAGCACCAACTTCAGGAACTTCCTAATTTTCACTCGAATACAAGTTGCTGGTGCCAATACATAGGGCCATACTTGCGAAGAAGGTAATGTTAAAGTAGAAATAAGAGGCATGAAAAACTGGCACACAAACATTTACAACCTCTTGTCTCATTACTTAAAAACTTGAACATATTCACTTCGCGGTCAGTTGTATTTGCTCGTAAATAAAATCAATGTGACAACAATGAACACGTATTGCATACCTTTGAAGTTCATAAAACCTTTTAGGGAATAACGATCACAAAGCTCTTCAACCTTCTCAAAATAGCCAGCCTCCATTGCTAAATAAACCTAATATACAAAATAAATGTGTCAACTTTTTGTTTACTTCCATTAAGTTTATTTTGTATCGTACGAAATAACAGTCACTCTTGAAACTGGAAATGCAACCATTAAAATAATCTCAACTTCCAACGGACAACTAGCTCTACTTGAGATAGTTTAGATCAAAATCTGAAAACTCGTTATGAAACTTATATGATCGGACAATTTGTACAAAAGTTACCTACCAAATATTCAAGAAGCTGACTATCACCATTAGCTCTTGCTTCTGCTATCTCCCAGACACCTTTCTCCGCGAGCTTCTTCAGTGAGCTGTAATCAATTCATGAAGAAAATTGTCATGAGAACTTTAAACCCAATAATCTAAGAAGATGACTGATATAAGTAAAACAAATGATAAGACCCAATTGATAAACTTGCCTTTCTTTACTCTGGTGATAGAGCTCCGGGAATTCCTGGCGCAAATTATTTTTCTTAATAATATCATAAGCAGATTTCAATTGTTTCTGATCAACATATTCCTGAACAAGCAAACACAACATTGGCTTCCCCATAAAGGCCGCCCACTTCTCAGCTGCTTTCAACTGTCGGCATTCCAACAATTTTAGTAGAAACGACTCTCCAGAGTGGCAGATAGAGAAGTGTGTCAACAGATCAACAGCAGTCATATGCGATTGGGATTCGATCAGCTTGAGAGCATATTGTTCAACAACTTGTTTCGCTGTGTCAGCTTTAGGGTTCCACTTCTTCGTAGACGGATCACGCATAGCTTTATCAATATCCATTAAACTCATATCAAAAATTTGAACAATTTTAATTAGAATCCCTTCATCGTGAGCTACAGTACCATCAATAATGTCCAGAAATAATTTCGCGACGCAGATTTTTGCCCTCGTCACATCCTCGTCATTTTTTCCTATTCTCAGAAAACGAGCGAGGGATGATAGCACCAAATGGCTGAAACCATCACGGTAGGTGTCAAATGCGGGCAATATGTGAAGGCAGTGAGCAATTAAAGTTGCTGGTCCAGCTTGGGAATTGTTTAGTAGAACTAGATGCAGTTGTTGTTGTAGTGCACGGAACTTCACAGTTGCTTTACATGTTCCTGTAAAATGAGTAAATTTTCCATACTTTAAAGTAAAACACAGAAGAGTAAATATGCACTGTACAGTTAAGGTAAATTATTAGTTTCAATTTAGCACATAATGTTCTTATGCTCTTTCATAAAAACAAACTTTGTGATATATATGCAAAGTCGAGAAATTGGAAGGCCATAACCAAACAGAGGCTACTAAATCATGAAAGGGAAAAAAGAAAAAATGATTATAAAGCAAGAACAATTTAGGTCAAGCAAAATGAATCCATGGAAAAATAGGATAATATGCACAAGCCCATTAGAATACTAGTCCAAACTTTGACTCTTCTAGACAAACTAAGACATACAAAACCAAATCCAGTCTTGGCTTTACTACATAGTAATCCAGCACTGACTCTGTTTGACAATGGACCCATATAAAAATATGTTGTTCCCTATGGTAAGAACATATGTAAGAATAGAAACCAAACTAACCATGAGTATAACATTCTCTGAGGAGATACAAGAAGACCAATGGAGAAACACTGGAGAGATCAAAATACGCATGCTTCGATACAGTGGTTTGCAAATTTATCGGTGTCCCATCCATTCCCATGGCTAAAGAATGAAAACCTACAAAACACAAAAAATATGTGTTACGTGACTAATAATAATCATAAGATAAGTGGGTGCTAGTGAAATTTGAAAAGATAAAAATATAATGAGGCCTTGTTTGGGAACTTGATTAGATTAGAGTAGATAAAAAGATATTTCAGATTAGTTAACTATTTAGATACAATTAATATCATTGTTTGTGGTTCATGATTCATTTGCGATTGATTGTCATTATTTGTTATACATGCCAACCAGTAACTAATTAAAAAGGGAGATAACTAATCGGAGGGGGAGGGAGCGATTACCAATCTAGGATTTCTAAGATTTTAATTGCGGGCCGGCCGATATTCTTAGATTGGAATCTTAATTGGCAAACATAAAATTAGAAGATATTGTAGGCCTTTATCTTGGCATATCTTGTCATATCTGGGCTCCCAAATAAGCCCTGAGGGCAAAAGATCTGCTTCACTTCAATTATTCCAAACTATATTCACGGTTTTATGGGATCGTGAACTTTAATATTACACCAAACTTTGTAAATTAGTAAATTATGAGTTGTATCTCCGTTTAGATAGCTTATGCAAGGATTTTATCATGATTTCATAACCAAAATCTTGAGCATGGAACTGGTAATGTAAACAAAGACGAAAGAGCAAAAGATGTCCGTAGATCATTGATGAATGGAGCTACCACCACCTGGTCGAGTGGCACAATGAATAAAAATAATACTAATAACTAAACCTCAAGGATCACATACTGCACCATGCAAAGGTTTAACGTAAACATATCCAGAACTTGAAAAATATAAAGTTATCATCAAGTCAGTGAAATACATATCAAGATAAAATGATACCATTCAAAGTTTTAGAACTGAATGAAGTAAAACAGTTTGTTTCCATTTATCATGTTTTAAAACATAAATCCTACATTTGTTGAAATCTTTAATCAACTTGTGTTCAATTCAGCTTCATGCTTCAACATAATAAAAAAGCTCAAATACGCAAATAAATAAAGTTATTTCCGGAACATGATCGTGCAGCCAAATAGCTAGTCTCACTATTAAAGAACCCAACAAATTTCACTGAATATATATTATGGAAGTGTTTGTAACTGAATTTATGTTTTGTGGGTGTGATATTGAAAAAAGAAACAATATGTGTGTGTGTGTGTATGTGTGTACAAATACATATAATTTCTTTACTTTTCAACAATTAAGGTGGCAAAGTAAAAAACCATGCAAAGATTTGGTGACACAGTGCAATAACTTTAGCATGCACAGCACGTGATAGAAATGCAACTGACGGGAGGTCCTTTGGTTGGTTAAGTGTAAAAACCGTAACTCAAAAAAAACATAGATGGCAGAATGTAAAAGGGAGAAACAAAATACGATAGTTAAGATTGTATAAATGTTCCCCTAGAATCTAAATCTTAAAAATTATAATTACCGAGGAACATATACGAATCATAATCAAGCAAACAAGGGTGGAGTAACTTAAACTGAGAACTAAAGGGGATTGAACTATAAATAAATATCCAATTAATGTAGGCATCACACACCGACAAAAGAATAATGTGATTGTGAACTACAGTAACTCGAGTCTACCCTCTACATAGTACATACTCATATAGCACCAACTGTTTAATGGAAACATTAGGAAAATGATAATTTGAAGGAGAAACTTATGGGATCATATCCAACAAACAGTATATGTCCATAAGATTGGTGGCCATTCTGTATTCCACTTTTAGTGCTGTAACATCTTGAATGATATCGGGGATTTGGAAAGTAATGGAAGGAAAAGCAGAGTTGCTAAAAAAAGAAGCAACTGGAGAAGTTTATTGGAGTAGAAAACTTCTTCAATATAAAAATGAAAATTTGAATTCCTATATTCTTCATTTACATATGACAATAAAGAAAATCCTGAAGTGGTGAACTCGATAGAGAATGGTTGAAAAATTGTTCATGAATTCTTATGATCATACTATAATAATGTAAAAAAAAAAAAAAAAAAAAAGAAAGAGAGATTGATATACTTTCCCCGTCTAAGGAAAGGGCGAAAGAGGCATAGAAATGAGATTAAACATTAGATAGGTTTTTCTCCAGGAAAATCCAAACATGATATATGGGGCTCCTATATTCAGGATCTTCACTATCTTGCTGCAATTGAATTGAAAGTCAATGATTTAAGGTACAAAGGGGTCATACTGAGAGGAAATCTTGAATCTCATGATTAACTAAATCCAATACAAGCTTGAATGCACATCCCTACTAAGCATTTCCTGGAAATGGCTTTTCCAAACAATTTTGACAGCCCAAGGTGTTTGGCTCGCTCAACTTATTTAAAGGATGGATGTTTTTACTTTCTGGAGCTTATAAGATGGTAGATCTTATTTTTAAAATAAATTATTGCAGTGCTCGGAAAAAAAATATAAAATGCTAGAGCTTTTAAGACGTTATTGTTGGTAGTTTTGTAATTAAAATGGTCAAAACTAAAATAAGATCTTATTCTAGAAGAAAAAATGTATGAAGAATCTCCCACCTTTTCTAAAAGCTAAGCTCATAACATCTTATTTTAGGATCTTATATTGGGAGCTTATACGATCATTTAAACTCTTTTGGAGAACTTAAGCTCAGCCAAACTTCCTTTAAATCATAAACAAGTTGGTTGAAATGGAAGACTCTAGATTATATAATTCAACACAGTGATTGAATGGATTAAGTCACACATGCATCATAATATCATGAATCTTACAATTCCGAAAAGTACAGAAAAAAAAATATAAAATGATTACCATCATATGAAAATGTAATTTGTGTTATTTGATACTGCATTTGTTGAATTATTTCACTCAGTGAAATATATTACAGCATAGTCATGTGGCGCTCGATAGTGATGATGAAAGAAAGAGAATTAGGTCCATGCTATCTAATACAGCATGTTTAATTTATCATGCCATACCGCATTATCCAAAAGATAAAATTGTGGATGCAACTACGTTGTAGATACCTTCATGTCACACAGGCTCATCTAAAAATCACCTATGGTTTTCCAAACAGTTTGTGTCACATGTACTTCCTAATTCAAGTAAAGTCCGACATCCAGTTGAGAAATAATGGTAAAAACAGCCACTAGCTTTATCCATCTCCTTAAATATACTCGTCTGACATGATAATCAACAACTCGGTGATTGACTAGGACAGCAAAATTAAATCTAGTGCATATGAATAGTTTATAAGACGGTTTTTCATAGTAGTATGAGATCAACGCAAAATAAGATAATTAAAAATATAAGTTCGGGCTGCAGCTTAAGATATCTTAAAATCATTTGCACTCAAGGAAAAGAAAGTAGGCAAGGCGATCCTTGACAAAGAAAATATACGATTAATGTACGCAGCCAACAAATTATAGATCCATGTAGCCAGTCAAGAAAATCCAAGATAATGCACAATTCATTTCAATTGAAACTAGGACATAACTAAATGGCAATCTATGTCATTCGTACTGTGAAATATTTGACAGCAGATGCTATCAATATTCATAATCACGAACATAACACCATCTCCAAGACAATGATAACAGTTAAACTAAGAGGCAGTGGAAAAATCAACTTCAAGTGAGATTGTGCAATGCCTCTGTGATCCAACACAACATTAACAAAAGAAATCGCAAACGAGAAAATATCCAAATCAAAAGTCTATGGCACATGATTACATAGCAAGAATCTCAAATAAAATCAATCAACATCAATAAAATTAAGAAAGGGGAAGTTACTCGTGTGTGTAGACAGGGTAGGGATAGGGATTCAAGAACAAATGCACTCGCGCGCGCACACAAACACATGTATGTATCAAAGCATGTTTGTGTGTGTGTGTACACACACATAAATCCATTATCAATCCAATAGAACAGTTTGTGTAGAACTAAAACTACAGTGACGGTATGTGAAGAAAAAGTCATAAACATAATCGAAAAAAAAAAAAAAAAAGAAATAAATTAGCAACCCAAAAAAAAATATCAGGAATAAAATAAAAGATTCTTCGTAGCTATTAAAGCAAAGGGGCTACAAATTAGGAGTGGAAAAAAGGAGCACCTCACTTTTGCAATGCTTCTCAGTTTTCCTTCGCCTCCTCCAAAATGCCCAGCTCTTATACAGCTAGAATATTCAAACTTAATAATTCTCTCTTATACGGTAAAAAGGAAAAATATGTGGGCATTCCGAAAAGAAACAATAAAACAGGGCCTATGGGTTTTTGGTTCTGGAAAGTGAAACCCAAGATATAAGAACCGCCAATGTATACAGTAAAATTGTAATTGTTTTCTATTCTAAAAAATAAAAGAAAAAAGGCACTGGGCGTTGTCAGAGGGCAAAGGGCTCTGTGGTAGTGGGTACGAATGCAATGTTTGTCGATAGCCAAAAATGCCAAAAATTGTTGCTTCCATTTATGTTTTATGTTCATGTTGGTTGCGGACTGAGTTCATGAGCCGCTATTTTGAGCCGGGTGCGTTGGATTGGTACTGCAATTTGGTTTTTGGGAGCTGGCGACGGTTTCGAGCTAAGGGCTTTTTGGACAATTTATTCTTGATGTTAGGCCATCTCCGATGAAGACCCAAATTTTGGGTCAAACCTATAATAGCTATTTTGGTGTGGAGTTTTGGTGCAGCATTGGTCATGCTCTATCATCTTTTTTTGTTTTCTTTCATTTCCTTTGTTTTAAATTAAAGTAAAGGTTTTGTATAATAAAATAAAATATATGCAGTAAATTATATTTATAATTCTACTTGTATATAATTTTAATGATAATATTTAAATTAAATGATAATAATATAATTATCAATATTACTACAGTAATTTAGGAGATTTTGGAATCTTGTTACTATTAAATGAAATCTTATTACAAAATTACTTGAATGTTGTTAATTACTGTATGGTATTTAATTTCATTAAATTTAATACAGTATAGATTAAATATAATAATAAATAAGAGTTTTAACAAGTGAATATTTATTTGTACAATATGCTAAATAAGAGCAACTTTAAAATAACACATCTTATCCAAAAAAATATTTAAAATTTTTATCCCCAAAGGGAAATGTACTTCCCTTTTTGGCCTGTTGTGGGCGAGGAGGGATTCGAACCCCCGACACCGTGGTTCGTATCAACGTAAAACAGATAGTGGATTTGTTTTTGTCTTTTTGTTAAATTTTTTTCATGGTTCGATAGATAATTTGATAAGTCAATGATTTTTTTTCTGTGTTTTAGAATAAGGTTAACCAACATGTTAACTAATCAATTACGATAAATTGTATCGGATTTTGCTGGCAAACCAACCCTATCGATTTTTATTTTTTTTGTAGTGTCTATCTTTTAATTATCTTGCTATTGCAATATATTATTTTTATTATAATAAAATATGTTGCTCTAATATTTATTTTGAAATAATGATAAAAATATTATAATTTATAAAAATGCCACTATTTGTCTTTTGGTTATCAAAATGCCACCTTACATGTTGGATCCTTAATCCAACATAGGATTATATGTGAAATAATTATATATTGTGGTCAAATAAATGAGCCCAGTTAAAAATGATCAAATAAAGTTTAAGGTATTGAGTTTTAATGTATCTAATAGAATGTGGGTCTTTAATGTGGATACTTAATGGGTTATCTATTTGAATGATGGGTTAAAATAGGTAAATCATAGATTACTGAAGTATATAAGGAGAAATTTAAAGGATTTTCCGAAAAGATTTGATACGTATAAGGTCAAACCCCAAATCAATCGCTTATAAGGAGAAATTTAAAGGATTTTCTGAAAAGATTGGATACGTATAAGGTCAAACCCCAAATCAATCGCTTATTGATTCAGGTACGCTACCGTAAACCAACTTATGATTCTTATTAATTTAAAATGATGATTTCTCGATTATAGGCTTATAGCGATGGTTTTCGCTAAAATTAATATCTAACCAATGGTATAAGAACCAATCATATTGACTTATCGAGAATTACAAATTTTTTTGAGATTTAATTGTATTTATGGATTTAGGATTCAGTTGAATTTGATCGTGATTGGGGCTTCTTATTTAGCTAACGATTTATGTCTGTCGGATTTTGTCATGTATTCAGATGTTTGTTTTGTTCTAATTCTTAGAGATTCAGATTAGGTCTACTTTTTTNATGTGTCAATGGCGTGGTAGATCCCACCAAAAAATTAAATTTACGGGTTTATGACTACTACCACCCTTATGATTTTTTAAGTTTGTTTTGCTTATATTAATGATGGATCGTCTTTCAATTGATCTTCAGCGGCCATATTTAATGACTGTATTTTTTTTTAATTATTTTCGGTTGTCATGATATGGTCAATGTTCAAAAAAAAAAATGGTGCTTTTTATATTTAATGTTAAATCCAACATTCAGGTTATAAACCTCCAGCTTTTTGGTATGTGGGCTGTTAGACATATTTGCTTTTATGGATTCAGTAGTGCAGGATCCCCTCATTAAGACGGCTGGAAAGAAATAAAAAAATATATTAAGGCCTGTTTCACAATTATCATAATTATGGTTTGTAATTGGGCCCATTTAGCAATCAACATAAATATTTATTTTTATTTGAGAAATTGACATGGTTGCATTTAAGTTGATCTAATTACATTTTTTTTACCATTGTTTAAAATTATCAAATATGTCTCACCAACGTTTAAATAATACAATATTCACCCTCATTTATTGTGTCATTAATATTCAATATTTTCCTTAAATATGTGACAGATTAACCAAAAATAAGATTAAAATAATTTTTCTAAATTAAATATAATTATGATTAAAATATTTCCTTAAAAATATATTATCATCTTAATTATTTATTTCTCATTTATTATGAAAATATAATTATTTATTTCTGATTACGAAAATGTAATTATTTACGAAAACACAATTATTTCTCGTTTTATTCATTTTTTATTTTTTCTGATTTAATACCTGAATGAATAGATATTCTATTATAATATTTGTTTTATTTAATTATCCTTAGATATCATCTCTAATTACTCTATTATAAATCTTACTTATCTTACTAATTGAGAATTAATTATTACCGTAACAGTAAATATGTTCATTACATATTTTTATTTTATTCTTGGAATAATTATTTACTTATATTTAATTTATTTTCATATATTTATCTTATACCATGGTTTTTTATTATTTGATTTGTTGTTGATTTATATTTATAACTTTAGATGAACCAAATTTAATTACTAAGAAATACAAAATCAACCAAACAACAACCATTTTATGAAATTATTTGAAAAATAAAAGTGCACAAGAATAAACAGAAAATTAACTAAAGATCAACCAAATAAAATCTGAGGACCTGACATGCTTATAAATTCAACATCAATATAAAATTGTGTAAACTGTACATAAACCAAATATGAATATAAATAATCTTAGTCAACTATACATAAACTGGATATCAACATAACAAAAAAGAGAAATAGTCAGCAACAAGAAAATAAACAGATAGTAAAATAAAGATGTACAACTAGTACGACCCATATACAACAAGTAAACATAAAACAAACCAAATAATATGAAATATATGGACATCCCAAGCAGAAAATCTCATAGAATAAACGATATGTTTATTCATCCGTATAAGTTACACACAATAATCAAACCGAAAATTACAAAAACAAAATTAACACAAGTAAACCTACAGCCCAACTTCTCAAAAAGCCCGACTGCTATCAAACCCAGCCATCTCTATCTCCATAATAAGCCGCAAGAACCACCACCACCAAAGCCATCGCAAGAAATTTCTGAAACCAACTCATCATCGCTGCCATATCCCAGTCGCCGGAAAAAGCCATCAAAACCCCACGATGAGAAATCGGCCCGAACAAATCCAATTTTAACTCGATGAAAACACCTTAAAATTATATTTGATCATTAAATAAGTTTGAATCAAATTCAAGTGTAAAACTCACCGAACGATCTGGCAACTGAATCTTGAGCCATCTGAATTTCGTCACTCTTGTCGGAATCTGATTCTATTTTTTTCTTACTTGGATTTTTGGTTTTGGGCATCCTTTCAAATTAATGCAGAGAGGGCAATAGAAAAAAAGAAAATTGATGAAATTTAGTTAGTTTGAAATTGAAATATGATTGTAGAACATCTTTTGTTTTCTTGCTTGAATTTCTTGGTTTTGGGCACCTTTAATGGAGGGAGTCGAATGAGGAAGAAAAGGGAAAAAGAAAAAAACCATTGTTTACAGAGAAAGAATAAAATGAATGCTGATTTTAAGAGATTTTAATTATATGGCTAGAAATAAATAACAAGAGATAATTAAATTACCTTAAATATATTTCAAACATCCCCAAAAATAAATGTTAACTAAGGTTTCGTATTATTGAGAAAAGATTTAACCAAAAATGTAAGAAAGGAAACAAAATTAGTTTTTATGGGAAAAAATTAACCATAAGTAAATTAGGAATTTTCTTTAAAAAATTAGTATTTCTTGGAATTTCTCTTTTTATTTTTACTTTGTTGTTGTAATTGGGCTTAGTTTGGGCTTTTCTTGAGTTTTAATTTTTTTGTGGCCCATTTACGGTTTAAGGAGATTACAAAGGCCTTAATATAATTATAATTTTATTATTACTATTATTATTATTATAATTTAGATTCAATTAAAGTTTATTTAATTTTCTAAATTGATCTCAAATAACAAATAAGACCCTAGAATTAAGTTTGGTCTTAGATTTTAAATTTTTTAATTCAAATATTGGTATGGTTTTATATATTTTGAAATATATACTAATTGAAGCAAGGGAAAATTTCATTTTTGGTACACTATGTTGGCCATTTTCTAGAAAAGATATGTGATGCTAGCCATCATCAAACAGCATCCATTAAATTGGCCAATTCATCAAAAAATGTACAAAAAAAAGGTCAATCGGGTTTTTTTGCTGACGTGGCGTGATTCAATACTTTCTTATCATCTTTCCTTTAATTTTAAATATTAAATTGAAAAAAAAAATTGGGAAATTTTTCATTTTTGGTATATTATGTTGGCCACATTTCAGAAAAGGTACGTTCAATTTGCCAATTCATCAAAAAAAGTCCAAAAAAGTTTTGATCGGATTTTTTTTCCTGACGTGGCATGATTATATATTATTTTATTAATTTTTTTTACTTATATATTAAGTTGTATACAAAAACCTGTTTGCTTTCATTTTCTTTTCTTTTAATCAAATAAATAAAATCTTAATTAATAAAAAAAGATAGTGATAGACATATAAACATAAAAAAGATCTTCAAATATATAAAGTTAATATAATAATTTATATAAATTTTATATTATTAAAATTATAATTAATACAAAATTAATAAACTCGAAGATAAATATAAGAATATAAAATGAATCTTGAAAAAATAGTAAAATATATATAAAAATATATATGAGAAAATCTAATATAAATGAATTTTGAACTCTCTATACTTATTATATATTTTTTTAATATTTCTTATTATATTTTTATATTTATAAATGATTTATATTAATTTTAATTGATTATAATATTATTGATTAGATTAACGGAAAGAGAAAATAAAAATATAAAAAGAAAAGAGAGAGTAAAACACATTTTTGTCTTTAATTTATTTTGTATAATTATAGAATATTGATAAGAAAATATAGAATTATACCACTTTAGAAAAAAAAATCCGATCAAAGCTTTTTTGGACCTTTTTTGATAAATTAGCCAATTTAACCTACCTTTTCTGGAATGTGGCCAACATAGTGTATCAAAAATGAAAATTTCCCCAGTTTTTTTTAGTTTAATATTTAAAAATAAAGAAAAAAATGATAAGAAAGTATTGAATCACGCCATGTCAGCAAAAAACCCCGATCGGGCTTTTTTATACCTTTTTTATGAATTGGCCAACTTAATGTACGTTGTCTGATGATGGCCAACATCACGTATCTTTTCTAGAAAGTGGCCAAAATAGTGTACCAAAAATAAAATTTTCCCATTGAAACAACAATGTCACAAAAGTGGTCTCTCTTGTGGAAATTAATTTATTTTGAAATATAAAAAGGTTGTGTGCATGTAATTTATGTGAATATTTATCGGCCAAAAGAAAGATTCATATTTATCATAATTACATGTGCAATTGCGGTAGTAAACGTGTGATGATTATTCGGTTTTGCATATGAGCAATTACTCGGCCAAAAGGAAGACTCATTGTTTGATATGTTCTTATTATCAGTGTTTGATTACTGCGCCAAGATGTCAATTACAAGTCAATATCTTGTCAAAAGATGAGATTTTGATGGAGTGTCGATATCTTGAGATGGGATTTACCTTTTATTTGAATTTTTTATTTGGATTCTACGTTTATTTATGAGAGCATGAAAAGTTTATTTTCTTTAATTCAGCTATGTTTACTCCTGCTAATAATACTGGCAGCATCAACTCCATCTCTATGTTAAATGGCACAAACTTCAAGTAATGGCAAGAGAATCTTTTAATAGTTCTCGGAGTCATGATCTCGACCTTGCGATAACGACTGATTCCCCACCACCTCTTACGGATAAAAGTACTACGGATGAAAAGAGGGATATGTAAAGGTGGGAGAAATCGAATCGCATGTGTATGGTGATCATGAAGAAAGCTATTCCAGAAGCATTTAGGGGCACTATGTCTGAGAAAATCACTAAAGTTAAATAATTCCTTGGTGATATTGAGAAAAGGTTTGCCAAGAATGAAAAAACTGAAATTGGTACGCTCTTGACAAATCTAATCACAATGAGGTATGGAAGTAAAGGCAATATACTGCTTCAAAATTGAGAGCTCTTAAGCTTGAACTCTCTGAGAACTTACTAGTGCATTTGGTTTTGATATCTCTTCCAGGATATTTTAATTAGTTTAAGGTGAGCTATAATTGTCAGAAAGAGACTTGGTCTCTGAATGAGCTCATCTCACACTGTGTCCAGGAAGAGGAGAGGTTGAAGCAAGACAAGACTGAAAGTGCTAATATTGCCTCAACTTCCAAATTTAAGAGCAAGGTATTAAGGCGAAAGAAGGATAAGGAAGCTGCACACAAAACACCACAAAAGAAACAACAAAAGGCACCTAGTGCAATAGACGGTGTCGGTTCGGTACTACTACGGATTGTTTCTTATGTGGAGGTGAAGGGAATAGAAAGAAAGAGTGTACCAACTATCGCGCTTGGCGTGCTAAGAAATGTATGCTGCTTAATTTGGTTTGTTCTGAGATTAACTTAACTTTGGTTACTAGACACACATGGTGGATAAATTCTGGTGCAACAACTCACATCAGTGTGTCTATGCAGGGTTGCCTCCATTGTCGGAAGTCAAGTGATGGTGAAAGATACATCTATGTGGGCGATGGCAAGACAGTTGAAGTTGAAGCAATAAAAAAATTTAGATTATTGTTAAAGACTGAATATTATTTGTATCTTGATGAGACATTTGTTGTTTCGTCATTTAGACAAAATTTGATTTCTATTTCTGTTTTGATCAAATTTGGTTATTCTTGTTCATTTGGAAGTGAAAAATTTAGTATGTTTCGTGATTCAAAATTGGTTGGTTCTGGTTCTTTATCAAGTTACGATAATCTTTATTCACTAGATATTATTTCTTCATTTAATCTCTGCATCTACACACACGAGGTGTGAAAAGGAAATTAACCAATGAGAATTCAGCTACGTTATGGTAAAAGAGACTGGGTCATATCTCCAAACGGAGAATTTAAAGATTCGTGTCTAACGAAATTCTCGATCCTTTAGATTTTATAAACTATGGATTTGTGTAAATTGTATTAAGGGAAAACAAACTAATAAAAGGAAATATGTAGGACTTTAGACATCTTAGAAATTATACATACGAATATTTATGAGTTGTTTCCTACAATTGCATGGAATGATCAACAATATTTTATAATGTTCATAGACGATCTTTCTAGATATGGCTACATATTTCTCATTCATGAAAAGTCACAGTCATTGAATGTGTTCAAATCCATTAACGCTGAAGTTGAGAATTAATTGAATAAAACAATTAAAAGTGTTAGATCTGATCGTGGTGGTGAGTACTTCAGTAGATATGACGGATCAGGTGAACAACGTTCAGGACCATTTTCTAAGTTTCTAGATGAATGCGGTATTGTCCCACAATACACCACACCTACTATGAATGGTGCTGCTGAAAGACGAAATAGAACGCTTAAGGATATGGTAAGGAGTATGATTAGTCATTCGACCTTACCACAATCACTCTGGGGATAAGGACTTAAGACTGAAGAATATATCCTTAACAGAGTTCCAACTAAAGCAACTGATAAAACCCCTTATAAACTTTGGACGGGTAAAAAGCTCAGTCTAAAACATTTGGATGTTTAAGGGTGTCCAACTGAGGCTAGGCCTAATGAAAAGAAACTGGACACAAGGACGGTTAGTTGTTATTTTGTTGGATATTCTGAAAGATCCATAGGGTACAAGTTTTATGATCCCACAACTAAAACTATTTTTGAGACGGGAAATGCCCGATTTTTTGAGGATGTTGAGTTTGCGGGGGGAGATAGAGTTAATGACTTTGTCTTTGAAGAGGTATATGTGGATATTCCCATGGGTGTTATTGGCATTGATTAGGATTTCATTCTCAACTCTGTTCAAGACACAAATCATGACAATGTTGGAGAACCTCCCATTCCACAAATTATTCCAAATCAACAAACTCTACAACCTCAAGAACCTATGATATTAAGAAGATCCACTAGGGAAAGAAGAAGTGAACTTTCACATGATTACATTGCATTTCTCCAAGAAAATGAGACTAACATTGGAGTGATGGAAGATGATCCTATCAACTTCCATCAAGCCATTGAAAGCTCAAATTCTCAAAAGCGGATAGATGCCATGAATGGGAAGATTAAGTCCATGAGTAACAATGACGTGTGGGAACTTGTCCCATTGCCAGAAGGTGCAAAACTCATTGGTTGCAAATGGATATTTAAGACCAAGAGGGATTCAGGAGGTAATGTGAAAGATATAAAGAACGTCTTGTTGCAAAGGGATTTACACAAAAAGAAGGCATCGATTATAAAGAGACTTTCTCTCCAGTTTCTTCGAAAGACTCTTTTAGGATTATAATGGCACTGGTGGCACATTTTGATCTTGAGTTGCATCAGATGGATGTAAAGACAGCGTTTCTCAATGGCGACATTGATGAGACAATTTATATGGTGCAACCTGAAAACTTTGTTTTGGAAGATTCAAAGAATATGGTTTGCAAACTTAAAAAGTCCATCTATGGGCTTAAGCAGGCATCTAGACAATGGTATTTTAAGTTTCATCAATTGATAATCTCGTTTGGTTTTGAGATGAATTTGGTCGATGATTGTGTATACCATAAGTTCTGTGGGAGCAAATACATATTTCAGGTTTTGTATGTCGATGACATTTTGCTTGTCAGTAATGATATAGGCTTATTGAACGAGACCAAGAGGTTTTTAGCCAAGAATCTTGAGATGAAGGATCTTGGTGACGCCTCTTTTGTACTAGGTATATAAATACATTGAGATCGTTCTCGAGGTACTTTGGGATTATCACAAAAGAGCTATATTGAAAAGGTTCCTAAAAAGGTATGGCATGCAGGACTATAAACCAGGAGATAACTCTGTGACTAAGGGAGACAAATTTAGTCTCGAACAGTGCCCAAAAAATAACTTGGAGGAAAAATAAATGCAAAAGATTCCTTATGCTTCAGTAGTAGGGAGTCTAATGTACGCTCAAGTATGTACGCGTCCGGATATTGCGTTCATTGTTGGGATGATGGGCAGATATTTGAGCCAGCCAGGACTAGACCATTGGAAGGCAGCCAAACGGGTCTTCAGGTACTTGCAAAGAACAAAAGATTACATGCTCAGATATCGGAGGTCAGATCAGATTGAGATCGCTAGATATTCTGACTCCAGTCATGCTGGATGCCAAGATAGTATGAAATCTACATCAGGCTATGTATTCTTGCTGGCTGGAGGTACTATATCTTGGAGGAGTGCTAAACAGTCTATTATAGCCTCCTCTACCATGGAAGCAGAGTTTATAGCATGTTATGATGCATCTAACTACGGAGTATGGCTCCGAAACTTTGTAACGGGGCTGCATATAGTGGATGCTATTGAAAGCCACTTTAAGTTATTTTGTGACAATAAATTGGCAATCTTTTATTCCAATAACAATAGGAGCTCGACGAAGTCTAGGCATATAGACATCTAGTTTCTAGTTTTTAAAGAGAGAATTTAAAGTGAACAATTGTCTATTGAGCATATCGGCACAAACTCCATGATTGTGGATCCACTTACAAAGGGGTTGCCACCCAAAATGTTTCATGCGCATACTGCTAGTATGGGTGTCAAATTTTTTGAGGATATTTAGTTTTAGTGGGAGATGTGTGATTATAATGTTCTCTTTTGTAGACATATTTTTCAGTTACTTCAGTTTAAGAATATTTTGAGTTTATATTATGCAGAATTTAAAGTTATTTGGTTGATTCACACTTTGATTTTAGTATATGGTTGACCTCACTAAGGTTTTAAGGTGAACCAGTTGGGAATAAGCATGTTACGATCACAATACATGAAATTTTGATGCTACACATCCACATCATGATCCATGTCATTCAGTTGTATTAACATACGTGACCATTGATGGGTCGAGTTACGATAAATGTAATGAAGGCCGCTTTGATCCTATGTTGATATGGTTGATGGACTAGATTGGATATTAATACATTTTGGTTATGACAGCAAAGTTGAGCTCGTACGGTTATATTCTTGCAATATATAATTATAAGGTTACACATATAGCCCAAGTGGGAGATTGTTGGATTCTTAATCCAACATTGGGCTTATATGTGAAATAATTATATATTGTGGACTGTCAAATAAGGGAGCCCAGTTAAAAGCGATCAAATAAAGTTTAAGGTATTGGGCTTTAATGTATCTAATAGGATGTGGGTCTTCAATGTGTAGATACTTAATGGGTTATCTATGGGCTAAAATAGGTAAACCCTACATGACTCAAGTATATAAGGGTTATGGTCCCTAGGTCATATGTATCATTATCATTTATTCTATTCTGCATCCCATCGCCAGAAGAGAGCATACAGAGAAAGCTAAAGGGTTCTCTGAAACGATTAGATATGTATTGCCCTAGAAGGTCAAACCCCAAAATCAATCCCTTATGGATTCAGGTATGCTTCCGTAAACGAACTTATGATTCTTAATAATCTAATATGATGTTTCCTCGATTATAGCGATGATTTTCGCTAAGATTATTATCTAACAATTCATATATTCGAAAATCTCGGAGAGGTGATTAGAGAAAAAGTCGAATATGTGGTTGGAAAAAAAATCTCTTCATCTAGCTCACCATTCAGAAAAGCTGTTTTCACATCCATTTGGTGAATCTCAAGATTGTGCAGCGCAACAATCGCCAAAATCACTCTTATCGAAGTGATTCTCGTCACTGGTGAGTAGGTATCGAAGAAGTCATATTCTTCTTTTTGTTTAAAGCCTTTGGCTACTAGCCTCGCTTTATACTTATCAATGGAGCCATCGGCCTTGTACTTCTTCCTAAGAACCCACTTGCAACCAAGGGGTTTAGTTCCGTTGGGAAGATCCGCCAATTCCCATGTATGATTCTGCATGATGGAATCAATCTCCGAATTTATAGCTTCCTTCCACATGGGAGCGTCCGGACTAGACAATGCTTCTTGAATGGAGCGAGGTTCGTTATCTAACATATAGACCATGAACTCTGGATCAAACGTCTTAGCAGTCTTAGCCCTCTTGCTTCGCCTAAGTTCACCATCATCACCGTCTTTTGATGTACCTTAAACTACAGGCGGATCCTCTTCACGAGTCCTTTTGTTAGACATCTCGTTACTTCCTTTACAAGGATATATGTGTTCAAAAAACACTGCATTCCTTGACTCAATAGTCGTTCCCTCAGTTACATCAGATAACTCAGATTTGTGTACTAGGAACCTATACGCAGCACTATTATGTGCATATCCGATGAAGATATAATCAACCGTCTTAGGTCCTATCTTCACTTGCTTTAGTTCAGGTACACGTACCTTAGCCAAGAACCCCCACACTTTAAAATAATCGAAAGTGGGAGCTTTACCTCTCCATAACTCATATGGAGCTTTGTCCCTTCCCGTGTGAGGTAACCTGTTTAGAACATGGTTGGCGGAAAGAATCGCTTCCCCCCACATGTTAAGAGGTAACCCTGAGCTTATAAGGAATACATTCATCATCTCCTTCAAAGTTCGATTCTTGCGTTCAGCAACGCCATTTGATTGAGGTATATAGGGAGCAGTCGTTTGATGAATTATACCAAATTCAGCAAACAACCTCGGAACGGAGAAACATACTCTCCACCTCGATCACTCCGAATTGCCTTAATTCGAGAGTTCAATTGATTCTCAACTTCATTCTTGAAGACTTTAAAAGCATCAATTGCTTCATCCTTGCCACTTAACAAATAAACATGGCAAAACCTTGTGCAGCCATCAATAAAAGTAATGAAATACTTTTTACCACCTCTAGTTTGCACAAATTTCATATCACAAATATCAGTGTGAATTAACTCTAGAGGAGTCGAACTTCTTTCAACCGAGTTAAAAGATGCTTTCACCATTTTTGCTTCAACACAAATTTCACACGTGTGTTTTGAGTCAAATTTTACGTTGTTTAGTAAATTAGCCTTTACCAATTTCTTAATTGATTTCATGTTGACGTGTCCAAGTCTAACATGCCACAAATCACATGACTCAACAACATACGAAGAAGCAATGACTTTATTATTAATAACTGGGCGTTTAGCCATTACATTCAACTTAAATAGTCCCTTCTCGAGGTGACCTTTAGCTAGAAACCTCCCACTCTTAGTGAGAACAACTTGACCAGACTCGAAAACTAGTCTAAACCCATGCTGGACAAGCAGGGACCCAGAAACAAGATTCTTCCTAATATCAGGAACATGCAGCACATCCTTCAAAGTCAATTCTAGACCAGACGTCATCTTCAGCAGCACCTTACCAACTCCAGCAACTTCAGTAGTCGACGAGTTACCCATATGGAGGCTCCTCTCAGAAACAGGGGTATAGTCAGAAAATACCTCTCGATCAGAGCAAACATGACAAGTAGCTCCAGTATCTATGAACCACTCTCTTGGATTATCAACCAAGTTAGCCTCCATAACAACCGCGCAAAGATCTAGCTCGGACATCTCTTCAGTAATGATGTTTGCTGCATTCCGATTGTCCTTACCACAGTTGTAGCAGTTGCCTTCGAACTTCTTGGCCTTCTTCTGATTCACTTTGCCTTTGCCTTGGCCTTGGTGCTTGCGCTTTTTCCCAGAATCAGCTTTCGCCAAGTGAGCTTTTGCCTCCATCATCGAGGTCTTGTTATACTTCGTCGTGGATTGTCTATTACCTTCCTCGACACGCAGCTTAACAATTAGCTTCTCCAAAGTCATTTGCTTTGACTTGTGCTTGAGATAGTACTTGAAATCTCTCCAACTCGGTGGTAGCTTCTCAATAATAGCCATCACTTTGAAGTTTTCACACACGTGAATACCTTCAGCATGTATGCTTTGCAAAATCATTTGCAACTCTTGGAGTTGACTCATCACAGTTTTCGAATCAACCATGACAAACTCCAAGAACCGTCCGACAATAAACTTCTTAGTGCCGACGTCATCCACCTTGTACTTATTTTCCAAGGACGTCCATAGTTCTTTCGCGGTACTCTTGACCGAACTATAAACCCCATACAGCGCATTGTCCAATCCATTCAGGATATAATGCCTGCATAGATAGTCCCCTTGTGTCCACGCATCAAGGGCGACTCTACGATTGAAACTCGTATCGTCAGCACTCATAAAAGGTCCATCCTCGATCAAAAATCGAGACAAATTCAAAGTAGTTAAGTAAAAACCCATCTTTTGTTGCCAAGTTTTAAAGTTATGACCATTGAACTTTTCAGTGCGTTCGGCATGTGCAGCAACAGTGGCGGGAATCGTAGAACCGAAGGGAATCGAGGTAGATCCGGAACCAAAGGTAAAAGGTGCGGACTACGAGGGACCGCCGGTGAATGGACCGGATGGTCCAGTGCTGAAGGAGGGCATCGTGGAGTTCGTAATTGCAGGCGCAGTTGAATTCATCATGACAGGCGTAGTCGAAGAGGTCGAAGCAGGCAGCGTCGAATTGTTCGTTGCAGACGTGGTATCCATTAATTCAAATTACAAATAAGAATCTTAAGCTATTGGGAATACAACAGTAAACTCGGGATAACAGTGGGGAATAATTCAAATTAATAGAAAACAGCAAACAGCAAGAACAAAAATAAATAAACAAATAAAAGCAAACGAAAGATGTCGAGGCGAGCGAACTCTTTCCTTAAGATTCTTATTGTCCCGGACTACGTGCTCGCGGTTGAATGGCAATGAATCTCCCAAGATACAATGACGAATGGAGTTGGGCGGAGCAGTCGACCCAGGCAACCTGGCGAACGAGAACTGGGCAGACAACTGAGTAAAACCCTAATTGCAAGACTATATGATGCGTGAGGCAATTATGAAAACCGTGAGATGCTTATGATTTTCGAATGATGAAATACACTGCAGGAGGGGGGTATTTATAGTTATAAGAGGACCATTAATTAAGGAAGGATAAACATCAGGAATTAGGATTCCTATACAAGTCAGATTCCTATTCTTTCTCTCCAAGAAAGACTGGAACATTCTGGAACTGGTCCAAAAAGTAAGCACAGGCCCAGCTAGACTATACGAACCACAAACCACGTGCGCGAGTATGGCCGCGGGCCTCGGGCCACGGGCCCGAGCCGTGCCGTGCCGGACGGGCGGGCAGGTGGTGGCGCGTGTGTGGGGGGTTCCCCACCCCACTCTACTTGTAACCAATACCCATTTCACTTCATTTAATAAAGCCACTCACAAATGGGTCTCCTTCCTATGTGGGACTTTCCATATACCACCCACTTCCTCTTCAACTTCCATATTTACTTCTTAAATGTCCAACTTTGAACATTGATTACTCACTCATCCCAACATGGATTTGTGAAAGTAAATATACCACGTTCATCTACTCGCAACGTAAATTAAGAATATGAAGCTCGTTTTCGAATTCAACGAACTTTCCATATTTGGAATAATGGACCAAAGTTACCAAAAATAACCTTCCAAATATCCAAATCCCCAACATAAAAAGAGTATTTTCAATAGTTCATTTATATTTATTTATTTATTTATTCATTTTCTGATCGATAAACAATGTCTAAGTATTGTCCAAAATAGATTAAATTCATACTTAAAGTGTAAGTTAGAAAAATAGCAGAAACATACCTGAAGACTCCGAAGGTGAGGGGGAGAGAGCTGTTCCAAAAGCAACAATTTGCAGAACATTATTATTATTAATACTATTAGATAAAAGTAATGCCAAATAATAGAGCATAACCTAGTCGTATAATTATTTTGGCAAAAAAAAAATGAAGCCATACCTCGGGGATTTATAGGGAGAGGAGGAGGAGGAATAACTGTTTTCATTTCATCATACACAGTAAAAAAGTCAGCAACAACATTTGGAAACAAAATAAACTAATAACAGAAGTGTTCATTCATTTTTTACAAAAGACAGAAAACAGAAAACACAATCAAGAGCTTACCGTGAAATCTGAATTTAAGACCACCAGGGCCTGTAAATGACAAAGTCACAATTAAAAAAAAAAATAAGAAGAAGAAATCAGTCCCACTAAAAGAACAGAAAAGTTAAGTTTACTTGCAAACATTAATAGACGGATTAACGGTGGCCTCATGTGTTATCACAGAGCTTTTTCGTGCTTGGAAATAGAAAACTATATCAGATTATGGTGACAACTGACAAAAATTCTACTTACTATAGATAGTAAGACATGGAACATCCATAATGCAAAATCATCCAAAATCCCATCATGCAGGGAATTAATATTTCTCAAAAATCCTAAGAACAAATCTGGGGTCTAGAATAGGAGGCTCACGTTTCAGAAATAAAAATAAATAAATAAACACAAAGATCACATAGAATCAACACATTGGTCTAATCAAAAAACAATTACATACCCTTCAAGGGTAATATGGGTTCATTTGCAGGTTCTTTTGCCTAGTCGGCGCCTTTGCCACCTGTATCGCAGCAATATTGTTGGGTCATCAAAAATATATATATTATTATTATATAAAAGAAAATAATCTTACTATTTAATGCGGGAACCAAAGGCTTGCCCTTGCGACCAACTTTTCGTTTCTTTGGTGAAGTTGATTTCTTGTTCTTGCTCCCTGTTGGTGGTAATTTTGAAAGATATCGGTGAATTCGTTACAAACATACGTGACCATTGATGGTCGAGTTACGATAAATGTAATGAAGGCCGCTTTAATCCTATGTTGATATGGTTGATGGACTGTATTGGATATAAATACATTTTGGTTATGACAGCAAAGTTGAGCTCCTACGGTTATAATTATAAGGTTACACATATAGCCCAAGTGGAAGATTGTTGGATCCTTAATCCAACATTGGGCTTATATGTGAAATAATTATATATTGTGAACTGTTAAATAAGGGAGCCCAGTTAAAAAATGATCAAATAAAGTTTAAGGTATTGGGCTTGAATGTATCTAATAGAATGTGGGTCTTCAGTGTGTAGATACTTAATGGGTTATCTATGGGCTAAAATAGGTAAACCCGAGATGACTCAAGTATATAAGGGTTATGGTCACTAGGTCATATGTATCATTATCATTTATTCTATTCTGCATCCCATCGCCAGAAGAGAGCATACAGAGCATACAGAGAAAGCTAAAGGGTTCTCTGAAAGGATTGGATACGTATTGCCCTAGAAGGTCAAACCCCAAAATTAATCATTTATGGATTCAGGTACGCTTCTGTAAACGAACTTATGATGTTTCCTCAATTATAGCGATAATTTTCGCTAAGATTATTATCTAACAATTCATATATTCGAAAATCTCGGAGAGGTGATTAGAGAAAAAGTCGAAGATGTGGTTGGAAAAAAAATGTCGGATAAAAGGTTGAGCATGTGTTCGAATAAAAGGTTAGACAAGTGGTCGGAGATATGGTCAGATAAAAGGTCGGATAGGGATTGATTTTCTCCGACCACACCCCCGACCTTTTTGAATATATGAAAATATAGTGGTCGAATATATATGTATTTGTCGTAATTTTTTCTCTTTAGTTGTATTTTTATCCTCTTTTGCTATATATATATATATGTGTGTGTGTGTGTGTGTGTGTGTGTGTGTGTGTATATATTCTTTAGTAGCGTGTCATAATTTTAATCACCTTGTTATTGTAATTTTTTTTTTAATTATAATAAGATATGTTTTCACAATATTAAATTCTTTTTCTATTAAAATAATATAGATTATTCAAGGTATACTCTTTTTTGTGCAAGATTTAAGTGCTATAATTGGAAAAGAAATCTTGCACTATTTTGGTACAAAATCTGCACCAAGATAGTACAAAGTGTTGGAGAGCCTTAGGATAAGTTTTCTTAGGATAAGTTTTCTTTTCATTTGTTTGTGGGTTCTTCTTTTTAATCTTCATTTTTCAAGAGTAATAAATTATTGAGGAGATCAGGTTATAACATAAGTAAACGGATGAAGGCTAAGTTAAATTAGGAATTTAGAATATTTCGATAATGTCATCTAAAAATTCAAAATTAATAGAAATCGCCTTAAAACAATTAGGCATATCAGTTTGATATATCACATAATATTGAATGAATATACAAAAAATGGTTTATTGATATATAAATTGCGGGTATTTAATATGAAATTATAAATTCATACTCTCTCCGTTTCTTAATAAGTGTCATTTTAGAGTTTTTGTTCAAAATTAAGGAACATAATATTTGACCAACATATCCTCAATCAATTAATAATATTCTCATTTAATTACTTCCATTCTTTCCCTTTAGTTATTCTATTACCATAAACTTGTTTAGATTCTTAAAATAAGTGGGGATAAAACTGGAATAAAGTGGTAAAAAACTCTAAAACGACACTTAATTTGTAATAAAATTGAATCTCTAAAACGAGTAACTCATTTCTTAATATTCATCATATTTTATAAATATACAAAAAATTGTTAGATGAATATACAAGACACAGTCCCATGAGTGATGATTGTGAAAATGTTAATCACAGGATATATGATGAATGATATAAATTGTCATTGCTATATAATTTCAACTGGAAAATACTCACATTTGTTTTAAATACGTTTTTACCTCATTAGCTCAAAAATATTTTATCGCTATTTTCCCATGAAAAGAAGTTAGGGAAAAAAAACAGTAAATCCCCTGAACTTTTTATGATTTTATACTCTACCACATATATGAATAATTTATTCTCTAAACTCCATAACTTTTACACATGATCATATATTATCACGGTCGATCAAATTTTCGGCCAAATCATCCTCACATGCAAGGCATGCACCTAAGTGGATTATCTTTTTTTGTCATTTCACGTCATTCCTCAACTATACGTGACCCACCATTTTTATCTTTTCCTCCTCTTTTACTCTCCTTTCTTCTTCACCGGATTGCGTCATCTCTCTTTCTAATCTTCTCAACAATCTATGTATTCCCCTTCTCACATAAACAACAAATCATACTCATTCTTAGTCTCAATTTTATCCAAACTCAAAATCTAAAAACTTAACCCCCAATACTAAAATTTTCAAATATAAAATTTCACAAATCATCATCCCTAATCAACAATCTCTCCACAAAACTCAAGCCTTAATCCTCACAAATTGAGGACTGGAAATCCCTCTTCTCACTTTGTTTCGTACGCTCACACAGGGAATGGAGGAGCACTACGCTAGGTGTGGCGCGAATTTTTGAGACCATGGTGATTCAATTCCTCGGGTTCCTGCATTCGGGCCTCGCGGACCTACAAGTTGAGTGTGTCTGGGTTTTCAATATTTGGTTTGGTTTTGTTCGACCATGAGGCATTTGGTTTTCGATGACTTGAGACTTGGTTCAGTGGGTATCTTTGTTTGATTCAGAGTATGACTCGAGTTTTATATTTGGTTATGGCATTTCTTCTTCATCTCACTTCTATTTTTGGGCCAAATACACGCTTGGAGCTGATGCAATTTTTCGGGGTGAAAATGATCCAATTGCCCGCTTTGAGGACATGAAATGATAAAAAAAAAAAAAAACCTTTACCTAGGAGTGTGACTTGCACGTGAGGAGAATCTTGCCGGAAAATAACACAAATGATGATAATATATGGCTATAGATACTACTTGCTATAGATAGTAAGACACGGAACATCCATAATGCAAAATCATCCAAAATCCCATCATGCAGGGAATTAATATTTCTCAAAAATCCTAAGAACAAATCTGGGGTCTAGAATAGGGGGCTCACGTTTCAGAAATAAAAATAAATAAATAAACACAAAGATCATATAGAACCAACACATTAGTCTAATCAAAAAACAATTACATACCCTTCAAGGGTAATATGGGTTCATTTGCAGGTTCTTTTGTCTGGTCGGCGCCTTTGCCACCTGTATCGCAGCAATATTTTTAGGTCATCAAATATATATATATATATATATATATATAATATAAAAGAAAAGAAAAGAATCTTGCTATGTAATGCAGGAACCAAAGGCTTGCCCTTGCGACCAATTTTTCGTTTCTTTGGTGAAGTTGATTTTTTGTTTTTGCTCACTGTTGGTGGTAATTTTGAAAGATGTCGGTAAATTCGTTACAAACAAATTAGCATGTGTAGTTTTGTAGAATTGCAGTGTTCAGATATGATGTTAGGTTTCGTGATAGACGTCACCAGACCTAACATCAACTGAATCTCAGAAATAGCAGCGGAAATAAAAAAACACAATAAATTAATTTCAGTTCGTAAGCAATCGTGCTTATGAACTTGGGTGTACAAACCCGAAAACTATATTACTTTTCAATGTTTGAGATCAATACACAATAATAAAAAGTAATATATGAAAAAAAAATAAAACAAATTGTATCAAACTCTTGATACACAAAATACTCGTCGCTTCTTCTTGAGTCGAATTCCTCCGTTGGTTACGCAACATAGAAAGCCTCCTAATTCAGCAACAAAGCTTCGAGTAACCCTTTGTGTGTTCTGCTTTAAGGATGTGTGCGTCGTCTCTCTTTTTTTCTTGCGTCTTGGTCTTTTATAATTAAACAAGACTCCTAGTCTTGTTAAACAAGTTAGTTAAGTATTTAGTAAACTAAATAAAGTCCTACACTCCAACTAAGAAAGAAATTTAGAGTTCTAAAATACTTTATGTCCTAAGAAAGGCAAACTACAAATAAGGAATAATATTGAATAATATTGGTGAAAATAATATTCCCAACAATCTCCCCCTTTTTCCTTTCTGGACAAAACCACCAAGATGCACCAAAATGTTCAAAGACTCCCCCTAAATTAAATCTCCCCCTTAATAAGATCGAATTAGAAGTACGAGTCCTCTCTCTTTTGTCAAACGAACCAGCCGCGTCTTGTACATCTTTCTATTTCTACATCTTCTCCCCCTTTTTATTCTGAAAGCAAAAGGACCTCAAAAACGAGTCCCGAAATGCCTGGTGTTGTGCAACCTGGTTATCAAACAAAGTAATCTGGGCTCGGACAATCGGAGCAGAAAAAAGAACCATGTTGGTACTGATGTTTGGAACACCAGAACCATCACCAGACATGACACCAGCTCGAAGAGGCGCCACGGTGCATAAAGAATGTAATCAGATTCCGCTTCATGAAAACATCAACAGGGATTTGGTGCTCAGCAATCATGCCTCAATTTTAAAATCCCAAGAACAGCTCTTCAGCTTCACTCGTCAAGAACCTCGTGGAGATTGGTTCTATGTCTTCAATCTCGACGGCTTGAGACGGAGCCTCATCAGAGCTAGCAGAGTGGTCGGAGGCAGCTGCAGACATCGGTGCACTGGTAGATGGAACATTGTCAGAATCAGAGCACGGAGAGGAGCTAGGATTGTCTACATGGGATGTTGGTTTCGGTGACACGTCACCAGAACCAACATGAAACTTCTGGGCAGCTTTAGAACTTTTCATCTTGGACTTTGGGTGGATTTTTCTTTTCATCCAGATGCAGTGTCTGTTTCCGGAGCTTTGCTTGGTGATGGTGAATTCGACATTCTGCAAGAGATTGGAAACAACCACAAAACAAAACGAGTGTCGAAGGCAGTAAAATTGAGAGAAAGGAAACTCCTTATCTAAATAAGACACACGATTTCAGACTAAACCTCCCACTATCCAATCCACGTATAAACATAGAAACACCGAATTTTAGCTGGCAAATTGAACCATCACCAAAGCCGTATATATAGCGTACAAAGTGATAAATCCAAAAATCATATCAATCTCATATTACCTATCCAGCACACCCGATCACAGCCCCACTGGAACAAACAAATAACTACATCCTCAAAAAAAATCAAGAGACGTCATAATAAGAAGCAAACAAGAGAAACAGAACACTCAGCAAAACCGGAAAATTCACAAAATATGAATATCTTAATTATGCCTAAAATATGACCTAGAAAGGTTAAAAATATTCACATAAAGATTTTTAGAGATTTTGATCAGTGTTGCTTTTCATGACTGATGACATTAGACCCATCAGTGCAAAGGTGAAGTCAATGAAACAAACCCCTTAACCCAAGTTAATGACAACGTCAAAATCACTCAATAAGGTGAAACTTAAAGATCAGACCTTTAGTCTTGATTTTCTTCAACTTTTTAAGATTTGAAGAGGATTATTATATCTTCAGCAATTGCTGTTAACACCTTTTATTTTTGGACCTGGGAGAAAACCTGTTTCTGCGGGAGAGTTCCACAATCACCTAAACAAAGAGGTTAGTCTTTTTGTCATCACTTTTATTACAACACATGACCTTATTTATCTTTAAATCAGACTCAATGCATTCGTATGATGTATGGAAAAGAAAATAAAAATGCATGTAAATTATACAGATGTTATGACTGATGACATCTTTGGGCGTCATAACATCAAACCCAACATGGACTAGACAATGCACATTTCGAGATCTCTTCTCAAACGAGAGAATGTCTCTAAATCTAATGCTTTTGTGAATATGCTGACTGTCCATCCCTACATGTTCAAGACTTATTATCGTTCTCTCAACTAAGTCTCGGATGAAGTGATACCTGATGTCAATGTGTTTTATACGAGAGTGCTGAACTGGATTTTTTGAGATATCAATTGCGCTTGTATATCACAGAGTACGGTCAAAAAACTGATATGGAGACCGTAGTCCTCAATCATCTGGTTCATCCAAAGAAGTTGCATACATGCACTTCCAGCTGCAATGTATTTGGCTTCAAGAGCATCCTCTACATGCTTGGGCTCTATTTTGGCAAGAAACAAAGACTCTCGAAATAGAGAACAGTTAGTGAATAAACAGACAAATCTTACCATTTCCTTGAAATTTATTTGTCTCTTACTCGTACTCCTCTCATCAAGATCACCAATAATTTGACCGGTTGGATGATTCTTTTAAACTCTTGGGGAATATCTCTTTGATAAAGATCAATTTGATTTTCAGGATCCTCATCCTCTGATTCTGAATCAGATTCAGGACCTGCCCGGGAAGGAGTTGAAACTGGAGTCAGCTCACCAGTTTCATTGTTGCCAGTCTCTTCCTGAGTCGGTGTTGGGTTTGGTGACATGTCACCAGACCCGTCATCATCTTCAACAGCAGCTTTATCCTTGATCAAACTTTCCACCATCTTGTACCTGCAGAACACATCACCAATTATTTGGTAACAATTGTCAGAAGTCCTCTGACCAGTGAAGATATAAGCACCATCCTCGTCATAAACTTCACACTTTTCCCGTGTGAACTTAAAACTAAAGCCACCATCACACAACTGGCTAATACTTATCAAATTAGCAGTCAGTCCTTCAACAAGTAGCACATTTTTCAGCTTGGCAATACCTGGAACATGGAGAGTTCCTTGCCCAATAATCTGTCCATTTGAGCCTCCACCATATTTGACCTTCCCTCCTTTAAATTTTACAATGTTTGACAAAAGGTCTTCTGATCCGGTCATATGTTTCGAGCATCCACTATCAAAGTACCATGTTCCAGGAACATGAGATTCTAGAGAAGTATAAACCATGTTACACTTGACGTCCCCCTTTCTCACCCAGACTCATTTCAACTTGGTGTTGCCTTTGGTGTTAACAGCTTGAGTCCCATCACGAGTCCCAACACCCTGGTTAATTCTCTGAAAAGGACTTTTCTTCCCGATTCTCTTCCAGCA
Organism: Phtheirospermum japonicum; assembly: GCA_014905375.1. Taxonomy (NCBI): domain Eukaryota; kingdom Viridiplantae; phylum Streptophyta; class Magnoliopsida; order Lamiales; family Orobanchaceae; genus Phtheirospermum; species Phtheirospermum japonicum. The sequence goes on along the minus strand of BMAC01000005.1, from coordinate 989,205 downwards.
AAAGGGGAGAATGTGGCCATGATCTCCACAATGATGGCAAACATACTGCCTTCTTCTCTTCTTATGGCGCTTGACAGAATCTTGGTTGTGGCTGACTTGAAGTGATTGTTTTTCTGGTTTGTAACCAATTCCGTGCCTTGAAGATTCTGAGTACGACATTTCCAGAATTTCATCCAGCTTCGCCTTTCCCTTGTTGAGGTTTGAAATGGTATCTTGAACCTTTTTTAGCTCAGCCCTTACTCGTTCCAATTCTGAATCTTTCCTTGTAAGAGAGGTCTCCAACCGGGTAATGATCTTCACTTGATCATCTATCTCATGAGTAAGCTTTTCAACTTTGATCGTAAGGGTTTCACTTTCAAAACCTGATTTCTCCATTTGGAAAATAGTTCATCATACTCCACGCACAACTTTTTATATTCGTCGCGAGAATCTTCAACCTCAGCACTAAGGCACAGGGTGTTGGAATTGATGTTGTGAACTCGAAAGTTGTCATCTCAGGCAACATGAGCAAAAAGTGCAGGTACTGACTCAGGTGAGTCAGAGTCGCTTCCATCTTCATCAAACTCCTTCAAAATAAGACTCTTCTTCTTTAACGTATTTGCACATTCGTTTTTGTAGTGACCCCAACCCTTGCACTCATGGCATTGAATATCACTAAGTGGCTTGTGAGAATTTCCAGTCTTTGATTCTGAAGATGAGGCCTCGAAGTTGGACAACTTTCTTCCAGAAGACTTTGGAGGTGGTGTCTCCATCAAGGAGTTTGATGCTTTCCCTCCAATATTGTTCTTTCTCCTCAAGTAGCGGTCGAATTTCTGAGTAATGCGTGATACTTCTTCCTCTCCAAGTGTGGTTCTTTCGAATTTATCAAATAGCTCTTTCCAGTCAGTATCTTCATCTTCATCTTTTGAGTTAACATCGGAGGTGAGAGCAACATTCTTCTCCTTCGAATGAAAGTCTATATGCTCCATCTCATATGTTTTGAGTGCACCGACCAAATCATCATAGACTAGTTTGTCAGTATCTTTGGATTCCTCAATGGCAACCACTTTCATACTGAACTTCTTTGAAATGGATCTGAGAAGTTTTCCAACAAGGCGTGCACTGGACATGGGCTCGCCAAGGTTTCCGATTTCACTTGCTATGTCGGAGAGTCTCATGGCATATTCCACAACCGACTCTTTATCATCCATTCTCATGGATTCAAACATTGTGGTGAGCATTCTCAGACGAGATTTCTTCACACTTCACTACAAAAAAACAGCAGTTTTCCAAGGGAAAAACCGAGGGAAAACTGAGGGACAGTTAAATCCCTGGGTTTTTTCCGAGGGAATATCATTCCCTCGGAATTTCCTTCGGAAATACGGGCGCCAAAATATGCCGCCATAATTTCCGAAGGACAAACCGAATGATGGCCGACGGAATAGTTTTCGAGGGATTTTTACTTCCCTCGGTTTTATTTTTAATTTTTTTAAAATATTAATTAAATTTCTGAGGGAATAAAATTTCCTTTGGAAACATTCCGAGGGATTATGGATTCCCTCGGAATGATTTCGAGGGAAATTGAATTCTCTCGGAATTTTAATTAATATTTTAAAAAAACCCGAAAAAATAAAAACAAATAGAAAAAAATAGAAAAAAAATAATAAAAAATAGGATTTATTTTCGGGACGCCAAGGCGCACCCCTCCCCGTCCCGGTCGTAATTTTTTGGGTTTTGTTTCTATTGTTTACTATTTTTTCTATTTTTTTGGATTTTTTCCATTTTTCATCTAAAATCGAATTAAATAGAAAAAAATAGAAAAATCATAAAAACGAAACCGATCCTATCATCTTAGGCACGTGGGGTGGTTTTGACCCCAAATTCGATCGAAAAATACCAACGAGCACGTGCGTGCCCACACGTGTCGTGGGATTCGACCAACAACATATACGATCGATCGATGAACTCCTTCGGTTGGAGATGCGAAGCGACGTAGCGTCGTGATTTTTCCATATTGGAGGAGGGGTGCGCCTCGGTGTCGTGGAACCACGGGCGTCGGGCGTCGAACTTTCCGCACGCGTTATCTATTTTTTTTTTAGATGAGTAATGGAAAAAAAACTCAAAAAAATAGTAAAAAATAGTAAGAAGACCCAAGAAATTAAGACCGGGGAGGGGTGCGCCTCGGCGTCCCGGAAACAAATCCTATTTTATTTCTAATTTTTTCTGATTTTTTCTATTTAATTCGATTTTATTTTTATTTTTTGAAATTTCCAAGGGAAGTAAAAATCCCTCGGAATTTTGGATTCCCTCAGAAATTTCAAAAAATAAAACAAATCGAAAAAATAGAAAAATCGTAAAAACGAAACTGATCCTATCATCTTAGGCACGTGGGGTGGTTTTCCCCAAATTCGATCGAAAAATACCAACGAGCACGTGCGTGTCTACACGTGTCGTGGGATTCGACCAACAACAAGATACGATCGATCGATGAACTCCTTCGGTTGGAAACGCGAAGCGACGTAGCGTCGTGATTTTTCCATATTGGAGGAGGGGTGCGCCTCGGCGTCGTGGAACCACGGGCGTCGGGCGTCGATCTTTCCGCACGCGTTTTCTATTTTTTTCGATTTTAGATGAGTAATGGAAAAAAACTCGAAAAATAGAAAAAATAGTAAAAAATAGTAAGAAGACCCAAGAAATTAAGACCGGGGCGGGGAGGGGTGCACCTCGGCGTCCCGGAAATAAATCCTATTTTTTATCTAATTTTTTCTATTTAATTTGATTTTTTTTTTTGAAATTTCTGAGGGAAGTAAAAATCCCTCAGAATTTCGAGGGATTTTGGATTCCCTCGGAAATTTCAAAAAAAAATAGAAAAAAATAGAAAAATTATAAAAATGAAACGATCCTATCATCTTAGGCACGTGGGGTGGGTTTTACCCCAAATTCGATCAAAAAATACCAACGAGCACGTGCATGTCCACACGTGTCGTGGGATTCGACCAACAACAAGATACGATCGATCAATGAACTCCTTCGGTTGGAAATGCGACGTATCGTCATGATTTTTCCATATTGGAGGAGGGGTGCGTCTCGGCGTCGTGGAACCACGAGGGTCGGGCGTCGATCATTGAGGACGCATTTTCTATTTTTTTTCGATTTTAGATGAGTAAAGGAAAAAAAACTCGAAAAATAGAAAAAATAGTAAGAAGACCCAAGAAATTACGACCGGGGCGGGGAGGGGTGCGCCTCGGCGTCCCGGAAACAAATCCTATTTTTTCTAAGTTTTTCTGATTTTTTCTATTTAATTCGATTTTTTTTTTGAAATTTCCGAGCGAAGTAAAAATCCCTCGGATTTCCGAGGGATTTTGGATTCCCTCGGAAATTTCAAAAAATAAAAAAATAGAAAAAAATAAAAATCGAGGGAATGATGTCCCTCGGTTTTTCGAGGGATCCAAATTCCCTCGAAAAGTTTAACCTAATTATACAGCGGGCTGGGCGCCCGCTGTTTCTTCTGCGCAGAATAGAAAACAAAGAAGAAGAGAAGAGAAGGAGAGGAAAAAAGAAAAAGGAGATCCACAGCCAGTCGTCCACCGCCCATCGCCGTCGTCCACATCAATAGCCACAGCCTGTCTCTTATACACATCTTCCAGCCTCCACCCTCGCCGCCGTTGCCGTCTTTCTACCGCCGTCTTCTTCAGTAAGAATTGTTTTAATTATGGTTAATTGTTTGATTATGATTAATTGTTTTATGATTTAATTTGGTTTTATGATTTCATTGGTGTCTAATTTCTAATTTAGTATTTAGTTAGAGTTAATGATATAACTAGAATAGAAATTAGGGGTTTATTATGTAATATGAGTTTAATTAGGGCTTTAGGTTTAATTTAGGAATAATCAATTAATTAGGGTTCAATTTAGAATTAATAAATTAATTAGGGGCCAATTTAGTAATAATTACATAATTAGAGTTCAATTTAGTAATAATCAATTAATTAATGTTCAAATTAGTAATAATTACATAATTAGGATTCAATTTAGCAATAATCAATTAATTAGTGTTCAAATTAGTAATAATTATATAATTAGGGTTCAATTTAGGAATAATCAATTAATTAGGATTGAATTTAGTAATAATTACATAATTAGAGTTCAATTTAGTAATAATTATATAATTAGGGTTCAATTTAGGAATAATCAATTAATTAGGGGCCAAATTTAGTAATTATTATATAATTAGGGTTCAATTTAGTAATGATTACATAATTACGGGTCAATTTAGTAATTATTACACAATTAGGGCCAATTTAGTAATAATTACATAATTAGGGTTCAATTTAGAAATAATCAATTAATTAGTGTTCAAATTAGTAATAATTACATAATTAGTGTTCAATTTAGAAATAATCAATTAATTATGGGCCAAATTTAGTGATATATAAGCTTGTGTAGATTCTGGAGTACACTTGTCTGTAAAGAGCGCACACAGCACCCGTACAAAGATTGTCCTCCTCAAACGCCCTCCCCATGTTGGCTCCAAACATCTATAATTCATTAGTTAAAAAACCGATTATTTTTGGAGCAGACATGGTGAGGGTGGTCGAGGAAAGCGATGACCTGTATTCGAGTGCRGTGTGGCTCTTTATAGACAACGTGTCTACTTCAGAATCTACCTAACTAGAAGCAATCTTGTATTTGGAACCTTGGCGAAGTGGCGCGATTCCCATAGATCACTTGTTCGAGAATTAATATCAAATAGAAAAATTTGAAACTAAGTTTCTAATTATTCCAATATTCCTTAGACCCATTTGAGATTTAGTATCAAATATAGAGTTTGATACTAAATTTCGAACTGTCCCATTTTTTGACAGTTTGAGAATGTGACTTGTAGTATGGTTATCTTGTGTGTATGTTTTTTTTAGTTTTGAAATTTCAGTTTCTGCATCTCTCTAATTGTTCTCGGGTGCATTGAAATATACGTGCACTACGAGAACTGGGGGGAGATGCTGCCAAAATTTTGAATTTCAGAAAATTGCATATGTTAAGATAATACATACTACTAAAATGTCACGTTCTTGAATGGGATAGAAGCCTTACCAATTATAACTCGAATTCCCCATTCTTCTCGTAATGCTGCCGAAATTTTCCACCTTCATTAATTCTAGAACATGCTTAACACTCAAAAATCTTAGGATGGTAAGTGCTCGTAGTTGGATATACAAATGGAATATTTCTGAATTTCTAGAACACGCCTAAGACTCAAAAATCTGACAATCGTGCAATGTTAGGATGAGTTCCGATCGTAGTTGGATGTACGAGCGAATCGAAGACGGCTATTTATCCTCGAAATTCACGGATGGACTTGAGAGTTTTATTAAATTTGCGCAAGCGAATTCCGCTCACAAGGACGGACAGAGACTGAATTGTCCTTATAATCGTAGCAGATGTAGGAATAGAATCTACCTGGTTGTCAATGAGATTAAGTACCACCTGGCGAAATATGGGTTCGTGCCGAATTACTGTAGATGGATTTACCACGGAGAAACCCGAATCGCCACCTCTGGACATCATCAGGATTTTCATGCTGGAGGACCCTCTTACATCCCTTCTGAAGAATCATCAAACGCGTACATTAATATGGTTCAAGATGCAGTTGGTCCCGATTTTGACGTGGTGGCCGATGTGGAAGAGTCGCCGAACGCTGAGGCTCAAAAACTTTACGACATGTTGAAAGCTGGAAATCAGCCATTGTATCCAGGGTGCGAAGCCCATACTCAGTTGTCATTAGTTTCCCGTCTCATGAATTTGAAATCAAAGAATCACATGTCTCAAAAGTGTTATGATCAATTGAGTGAATTAATCAAGGAAATTTTACCGAAAGATAATCTCGTACCCGATAACTTCTACAATAGTAAGAAGTTGTTAAGGAGTATGGGCTTACCGGTCGAGAAGATAGACTACTGCAAGAATAATTGTATGATCTACTAGGAGACGATTCTGATTTGGCAAGTTGCAAATTCTACAATGAACCTCAGTTTAAACCTGTTCCGCATGGAAAAACAAAACGACAGAAGGCTCGTGTCGCGTACAAGAAGATGTACTATTTTCCATTAACTCCTCGTCTGAAGAGGTTGTACGCATCTAATGCCACAACGAAATATATGGGATGGCATGCTGAGCACGTGGTTGAATACAATGTTATGCGCCATCCATCCGACTCAGAAGCTTGGAAACATTTCAACGACACTAATCCAAGCTTTGCGGCTGAAAGTCGAAACGTGAGATTGGGTCTTTGTACAGATGGTTTTCAACCATTTGGAAGCTTTGGAGCACAATACTCATCGTGGCCCGTCATAGTCACACCCACAACTTGCCTCCTTGGATGTGCATGAAAGAACAGTTCATGTTCCTGAGCGTGCTTGTACCAGGGCCAAAGAATCCAAAAGACAAACTTGATGTGTTTCTGCAACCCCTAATCCATGAATTGAATCAGTTGTGGACGGTTGGGGCTCCCTCGTACGATATATCTAAGAAACAAAATTTTCAATTGCGAGCAGCCCTTATGTGGACAATCAGCGATTTCCCTGCGTATTTTATGTTGTCCGGATGGAGTACGGCCGGTCAAAAAGCTTGTCCTTACTGTATGGAATGGTCGGACGCCTTCACTCTTAAGTGCAGTGGGAAGCAATCGTGGTTCGACAATCACCGAGAATTCCTTGAGCATGATCACTGTTTTCGAAAAGATAAACGACGATTTAGAAAAAGAAGATCTGTCGAGACTCTACCACCAGAAGTGCGCTCAGGGATAGAAATTTTGGCAGAAATAGAAAGATTGGGGCTTCTGAAAGTCATTGAACTGGATGCAGCACGAGTTAACGCGCAAATATCCCGAACGTCTGGTTGGAGAAAATGAAGCATTTTCTGGGATTTGCCATATTAAAGGACAAATCCAATTCATCACAATTTAGATGTTATGCACATCGAAAAGAATGTGTTTGACAATGTTTTCAATACGGTGATGAATATCAAAGGGAAGACCAAGGACACGCGTAAATCTAGGGAAGAGTTGAATGAGTATTGTAATCACCCAGAGTTGGCACCAGATGGGTCAGAAAAGTCTCCTAAAGCCTGTTACACACTTGACAAGCCATCGAAAGCTGCCGTTTGCGATTGGGTGAAATTTCTTCGATTTCAAGATGGGTACGCATCAAATTTGGGGCGTTGCGTCAACAAGAAGGAATCTCGTCTGATCGGGATGAAGAGTCATGTATTCATGCAGAGGTTGATACCAATAGCCTTTCGTGTACTGCTTCCTCCGAACGTGTGGAAGGCTCTAACCGAATTGAGTTTGTTTTTCAAAGATCTCACATCAACAGTCATTCGCACCAAAGATATGAGTCGACTTGAGCATGACATTCCGTTAATATTGTGCCAAATGGAACTGATCTTCCCTCCAAGTTTTTTTGACTCGATGGAGCATCTGCCCGTTCATCTTGCGTATGAGCGAGAATTGCTGGCCCAGTACAGTATAGATGGATGTACCCATTCGAGAGGTATCTTCGCAAACTAAAGAACAGCGTGAAAAATAAGGCGAGTGTCGAAGGGTCGATAGCAAACGCATATCTGGTCGACGAGGCTTCAAATTTTAGTTCGTACTATTTTGAAGATCACGTTACAACTAAAAGAACAAATATGCCTAGAAATGATGATGGTCAGAATTATGTCGATAACGGTGATGAAATTCCTTCGGTGTTTAAAATGTGGAGAGACGTTTGGTACAAAGGGAAAAATATTTCTAAGCGAAAAAGAATACAACGCCGCAAGGATCTACGTGTTGCTAAATTGTGTGGAGGTCGAATAATATGTTAGGTATGAATACTCATTTCAATTTATAATGTCAATTTATACATATATATAAATGTACTAATACTTTTTTCCTAAATTGTGTAACGTTATATGTAGTATTTACACGAAGATCATTCAACGTCTCCACCCAAACATTAATGAAGATCGGATCAACGAACAATTGGAAAATGAATTTGCCAATCGGTTTAAACATTATGTAAGACGTTCGATACCGAGATGCATATCATATAATTATGGTATCTACTTATATAATATATTTCCAAAATTAAAAATAATTTGTCAATGTCATAGGCTAGAGATCGTTCGAACAATGTGATCGACGAGAACATTAGGAGTCAAGCTGAGGGTCCATCAAGATGTTTGAAAACGTATACCGGATGTAAGATAAATGGTTATAGATTTCACACATTATAGCACGGATCTAACAAAGCAACACCGAGCAGTGGAGTATGTATTAAAGGGTCAACTATTGGGGCCACCYAATATGATTATTACGGTCGTCTCATAGAAATTGTGTAGCTCGAATACACCGGCCGAATGAAGAAAAACACACTATTGTTCAATTGCGAATGGTTCGATCCAACAAGTGCAGGAACAAAAGTCCATCCAAATTATAAGATTGTCGATATCAATCATAAGCGTAGGTTCAATTGATATGAACCTTTTGTACTTGCTTCCCAAGCTGCACAAGTATACTACTGTGTATACCCAAGTTTGAGACGAGACAAATTGGACTGGTGGGCAACGTGTAAAATCAAGGCGAGATCAAATGTTGAGTTTATCGAGCCTCTACCAGAAGAATCATTTCAAGAGGAAGCTATAGATACACGCAGTCCGATTCAACTCGACGATGTCGATTTTCAGTTGCACGACCTCAATGATCATTACGTGGAGGAACTTGGTAATAACGAGACAAATGATGATACAGAAGAAGAGTTACTTACCGATCAAGATACAGATCAAGATATGGATGAAGATGAGTTTGATTATACATTTAATAGCGAAAGTGATTGCTTTGGTTGAAATATATGTAATTTATTCTTATTGTAAAACACACTTTTTTTTAACTACTTTTTTTTAATTTGGATTTATTAATATGTTTGTTGTCTAATATATACTGGTATTATGTAAAATGCTCGTATTATTATCTAATAATTTTATCAGATGTCGTTGTGTCGAGGATCCGGTAGCGTAGGTCGATCAGATATGGGATCGGCTAATCGTTTAGCTGATTTCGACACCGATTACATGGGTCTCGGTAGTGATCATCCGGTGACGCAGACCCCGATGCAGACCCCGACGCAGACGCCGACGTCGCATACACCATCACAGACCCCGTCCGATGCGGGTACATCACGGACCCGAAGGCAGTTGGTCGCACCGCAGAGGGGTACGGTTCAGGTTTATATTGCAGGGGCGAAGTAAGTAAATCAATGATTTTAAAATTATAATTATCATTATGATTAAATTTTATTCGTCAAAAAATAAAAACATAATTGAATACAGGCTGCACAGCACAGGGGGGAGGGTGTCCACTATACTCCGTACGATCTTTGAGAGGGATCCCCATCCCGCCGGGTGGTGCTATAAGGCGGTCCCTAAGGAGACTAAGGCGTTCTGGTGGGAGATGTTTAAGGTAATTATTATTTTGTGTCCAAATTTTTTAGTATTTACCGTAAAAACACAATCATATGTTTCAATTGAATTGTAATTATTGTTTTATTTTGCAGGAGGTTTGTTATTGGGACCCGGAGGCGTATAGTGAGAAAGACATACGGAAGGTATTTTTTTCGATGATCGGGGACCTTTACGGGAAGAAGCTTAACGAATATAAGCAGTATATTTCCTCCCAAGGTGGTGGTCGGCCGGAGTGCCTGACCGAGGAGGTTCTGAGGTAAACGATTATGTTATGTGTTTTTTTATTAAATTAGAATTTTTTATTTATAGCATATAAATTATATCGTATCTTATATATCATCCATTTCAACTAGCTTGGAAGGTTGAGTAGGATAAGCCCGAGAACAAGGCCAAATCCGAGCAGTGAAGCAAGAATAGAAGGAGCGAGCCTGCTGGGCCGGGGACTGGGATGTCGAAGCACACGGGGGGTGCTAGATCTACTATCGACCATGCTTTGGATATAGTAAGTGATTTTAGAATATAATAATATAATATTTATTTGTTTAATTTTAATGTTAATTATTTGAAAATTCTATTTGAATACAGGAGCGGGAGACGGGTGCGCCGGCTACGTGCTATGATCTTTTTAAATGTACGCAACAAAAGAAAGACGGCGCGTGGGTCGATAGGAGATCTGCTAATATTAATGTGAGTCTCTTTCTTATTTTTAACTTATTCTTTGATTTCAACGTAAAATTTTAATAACGAGTTGTATTTCAGGAGGAGTACGAGCGACATCCGACCCAGGAACAGGAACGTGTGTCTTCCCAAGAGGAGAGTAATGAGGTTGACCAGGACCAGGTTTTCCTCGGCGTCGCCGAGTTGAGAAAGGGACGGCTTTACGGCACTGGCGCGTATGGGAAGATGTTGGCTGCTACGAAGGGTTTATTGAAGGGCGGCTCTTCCACCTCCTCGCAGGCTGGTAGGAGCTACATGAGAGAGCTCGAGGAGCAGGTCGAAGTTCAAAAGGCGCAGCTCGAGGCGTTGCAGCAGCAGGCAGACGAGGAAAGGCGACAACGTGCGGAGGAGGCAGCCGAGGAAAGGCGACAACGTGCGGAGGAGCGCCGGCAGCAGGAGGAATTTCAGGCGCGGATGGATGCCCAGATGGCACAGATGGCTGAGATGTATGCTCGTTTCCAGCAGCAGTTGCCCCCTCCCCATCAGCAGCAGCAGTACCCCCCTCCCCATCCATAGAACATTTTTACGGTTCATATAAACTTTGTTACTGTGTCGATCGAACGCATGTAATTATTCTTAAATTTTCAAATATTCTTTACAATAATTGGTTTATTTATTTGTCTTTTCTTTAATTACTTTTTTCAAATTTTTAGGAATTTTAATAATTGAACAAGAATTAAATTAAAACTAAAATTTAAAAATTAATAAAAAAAAATTTAAAACCGAGGGAAAAACCCCTCGGTAATCCCTCAAATACGTAAAATATAAAAAAAACCGAGGGGATATTCCCTCGGAAATAGCAAAAATCCGAGGGACAGCAAATCCCTCAGTTTTCCGAGGGAAAATATTCCCTCGAATTTTTGCTAGTTCCGAGGGACTTGTTTTTCCTCGAGAAATTGAGAGATTTGTTTCCCTCGTAAATAGCAAAAATACGAGGGAAACATTCCTCGGATTGCCCTCGGAATTCCGAGGGATTGCACGGAGATGTTTCCGAGGGAAAATACCCCTCGGAATTCCCTCGGTTTCATATTTCCGAGGGAATTATTCCCTCGAAACAAAATTCCGAGGAGTGTTTTTCCAAGGGAAATTTTCCCTCGGTTTGCCCAAAACCGAGGGATTTTTCCTTAAAACGGAGGGAAAAATCCCTCGGAAATTGCGATTTTTTTTGTAGTGCTTGCAGTCCCTTTGCATACTCTTTGAAGAGCACCCCATGCTTCCTTCGCAGACTCACAATTCTTGATCATTTTATAATTATTTGTATCGACATAGATGCATAAGGTATTAATGGTCTTAGAGTTCCAGTATGGCTACTTCATTGTCCGTCCAATCTTCTTCTCTCTTGAATACGGAATCACCATCACCATCAGCAGCAACACGAGGTTTCTCCCATCCAACAAGGATGGATCTCCAAGCTCGTTCATCGATGTTTTTGATGTGCCACCGCATCCTTTGCTTCCAGAGAGAGTAGTTCTCTCCATTTAGGATTGGGGGTCTTGGGTTACCTTGAGCATCCATTACGTCAAATCTACAAAACAAGGATCGAAATACTTAAAGTTAAGTATCCTGCTCTGGTGCCAATTGTAGTTTTGTAGAATTGCAGTTTTCAAATATGATGTTAGGTTTCGTGATAGACATCACCAGACCTAACATCAACTAAATCTCAGAAATAGCAGCGAAAATAAAAAAAACACAATAAATTAATTTCAGTTCGTAAGCAATCGTGCTTACGAACTTGGGTGTACAAACCCGAAAACTATATTAATTTTCAATGTTTGAGATCAATACACAATAATAAAAAGTAATATATGAAAAAAAATAAAACAAATTGTATCAAACTCTTGATACACAAAATACCCGTCGCTTCTTCTTGAGTCGAATTCCTCCGTTGGTTACGCAACATAGAAAGCCTCCTAATTCAGCAACAAAGCTCCGAGTAACCCTTTGTGTGTTCTGCTTCAAGGATGTGTGCGTCATCTCTCTTTTTTTCTTGCGTCTTGATCTTTTATAATTAAACAAGACTCCTAGTCTTGTTAAACCATTTAGTTAAGTATTTAGGAAACTAAATAAAGTCCTAGTCTCCAACTAAGAAAGAAATCTAGAGTCCTAAAATACTTTATGTCCTAAGAAAGGCAAACTACAAATAAAGAATAATATTGAATAATATTGGCGAAAATAATATTCCCAAAAGCATGGAATCCAAATTCAAAAAAATATATACCATAATTTTGGGCAGATCGGCGAGTGCCGACAGACATGGTTTTGAGAGATAGAGAGCAGACTTGAGATAAATTCCGAATCCTAAAACCTTTTTTTTATTATTCTCTCTCACTTTGCTCCGTAAAGACTCTCTATTTCAATTTTATTCCTACGACTCTCAACTTAATAACGGATCATTCGCCAGGCCAAAATTTTATACTAATATATTATAGTACAAAAATCAATACGTTCTTTGTGTCGAGATAATACGTTCTTTTAATATCAGGTAACTCAAATTGAATCGTAGGTAGTTTTGTTTTAATTATATTTGTGTCGAGTCGATTAGAACACGAATCGAGACGAACTTTGGATTTTATCAAATGTACGAGTGTTTTAAAGAATTTTACACAATTTCGAACAGTCGGTCTAATACGTTCTTTTAATATCAGGTAACTCAAATCAAATAGCGGGTAGTTTTAATTATATTTGTGTCGAGACGATTAGAACACGAATCGAGACGAACTTTAATTTTTTTCAAATGTACGTACGAGTGTTTTCAAAATTTTTATCATATGTTAAAAAATGTAGTTTGTTCAACCGACAGATTAAAGCGTCTGTCCGCCTGGCCGACTCAAATATATATAATTGATTATCATATGTTAAAAAATGTAGTTTGGTCTTGTGAAAAAATATTATTAGATTTAGTTTTTGAAGTAATGATATTTAATAGTTTGGTCTAAACTGTATGATTTTACTACGTAATAGCATCACAGAAATAAACGTTTAACTTTTATAAGATACCATTAAACAATAATGACTCGATTTAAACTACAAAGCTCCTGCTATCTGCCTTCAAAGTCAATCACTTCATCACATTTTACACTATACACAATAATTCACTAATAATATTAATAAATAATATATTTATAAATATGTTCTAAAATAATTTTTGGGTGATTAATGAAGAGAATAATATATTGCATGTTGTAATTAAAATCTTCATCCAATCAATAACAATTACTATAAATTATTTTTTCAATATATATATTAACATGAAAATTATTTTTAAATGTTAATATAGTACAATATATATTAACATGAAACTTATTTTTAAATGTAATATAGTACAAATAAATTTGAACTTTAATTCTCCATTTCCACTTGTTCAATTTGAGACACATATCTGGCGTGGGTGCGATCCAACCCAATTAACAAAATGCATATCAAATCAGGGTAAAATTGGCAAATGTACTTGACCCTGCCTCTTGCACTCCCCGGCCTCTTGCACTCCCCGGCCTCATTCAGCCCTCTCCGCCATCTTCACCGCCCATAAAAGCCATTCTAGTAGAAATCCGCCATGAACTCTACCAGATCCTCCGCGCGCCTGAAATTGCTCGCCTTCACCTGTCCTGCCATGTGAGATAAGGACCATCCACAAGAATACCGTGAACCCACTATTCGGAGGCACCTCCAACAAGAAAAAGTAGGGTCCAATTGGAATTTCGATTTGCTCGATGTGCAACTCTCCAAACGCATCGGTGTTGAGATTCTCGAAGATCGTCCAGGTTAATTAACCTAATTCCTTACAATTTTTTGCCCTAAATTTTAAGATTTTAAAATTTAATTGCTTGATAATGCCTGAATTTACTTGGTTTTTGGTGTTCTTGACCTAATTTTAAAATTGTGTTCGATTTTTTTACAAATTTTAAAACCGATCGTATTTACTGGTGTTTTGCATGTTAAGGAAACCCTATTTCCTATTTTTTCTGAATCCAGTTGAAGATAAATATGTTGATAAATAAATAAACCTATCCCTAAAATAAAAAAAATTCAGTCGTGTCTAAAAAAAAGTGCGGGTCTTTTTTTTCTTTTGGCGACTAAACATCAGTTATTTTTGGTAGCTTCTTATCTAATTAGGGTAGTGACGTATCTAAATCTCTACCATTTCCAGTATAAGTTCAAAGAATCGGTCACACCCATAACTTCTCCAAATTGTAAACTTTTTTTTTCCACTTGCGGTGCATAAGCAGTCAAGTCAAGGTAGTTGCTCATGTGTGTTTAAGTGTGTGAGACTTGAGTTGGTTGGTTTTAATATATGATTTTTTGTGTTGAAAAATAGAATAATAAATTAGTGATTATTGTTAATCCATATGTAATTATGTTGATAGTTATTGCATATGTAATCATATGTTCTTCCAACTTCTTAGACTATTACTTTAGTTATTGCATATGTAATCATACACCATAATAGGAAATAGTTATTGCATATTGATATCATGAAAAAATGGGTCTGTGTATTTATGCTGAACTAAAAAGATGTTTGCAGTTGCTTTGTTATGAGTATATATATGCATAGTGTAGATTGAAATTTTGCTAGATAATTTGTTTAGTAGGCTAAACTGGAATACTTATGTTATGTGGTAAACTTATGCTAATTATGAATCACATTTATGTACATCTTAGATTATTGTGATTTAAAAATTATGTATGCTTAGTGACATATATGCTTAGTGTAGATTGTAATCACGATGCCAGAATATATTTGCAGTTGCTTTCTTGTGAGTATATAAATGCTTATTTTATATTGAATTTGTGACTACATAATATGTTTTATGATGCTGAACTGGAATACATATGATTGTGTAATAACCTTATTCTAGTTTTGTATCACATTTATGCTGATATTAGATATACATGCTTACTGTAGATCTGAATTATGTTAGATAATATGTTTTATGATGTTTATCTTGAATACATTAACTAGTGTAGTAGCCTTATGTTAGTTTTGTATCACATTTATGATGATTCCAGACTTAATGATGCTACAATTATGTAATGAGATCTGTTATTGTGATCTTAGATTTTTGTGATGCTAAAATTATTGTATATTATTTTTTAACAGGTTCTGTGTAAAATAAAATATAATATAACATGAATTATTATGTGAATCTAGTTTATAATATTTGTGATCTTTTTGTTTGTAATAATTGCAATTTTTAATCCATATGCTAGTTGTATCATCTTCACGGTGCTTGACTGTGCTTTTGTTTTGCTAGAATTTCACTCAATTGATGCTAATTAAATAAGCAATGAAAAATATATTGATGTTAATTAATTATTCAATGACGAACATATAATTTCAATACACTGGTATTTTTAATTTATGGTTTTCAACAATTGTATTTCTTTTATAATCTAATTGTCGGGTATATGTGTTGTTCATCTTAGATCTCATGTACAGAAAATATCTTTTTAACAAACTGTTTATCCATTACAATGTTATTAATTCATTTTTACATCAAATGGTTTATCCATGATGTTATTTGTTGTGTTCTGTTTAGTCGGAGAAATGGCGCCAGGAGGTATATTGTAGAAACAGAAAGTCAACACAAACAAGCCTCGACAATATGTCGCAAACCATACTTCTATTAATGCCTCCACGCCCCGTAGAAGTACAAGAAAATCTGACGGTCTGAATGATTCAAGCCACAGTACTATCAGCCACATGCCACAAAACCGTGTAGTCCCCTCATCTAAAGGCACTCAAACTACATCAACCGTCTGTCAAACTCAATCACATGTCACTCAACGCCAACCACCTGCCACTCAAACCCAACCACATGCCACTCAAACCCAACCACCTTCCCCCCAAACTCAATCACCTGCCCCTCAAACTCAATCACCTGTCAGTCAAACCCAACCCGAGGACCCTCAAAGTCAATCTCATATCCCCCGATCTGAATCAACTAACACTCAAACTGATTCAACTGGGCTTCAGACTGATTCAACAGGCCCTGGACCTCAATCAACAAATAAAACTGAAGACTCATCACATGAAGACGATGAAGAGACAGGTTTATGATTCTTACATTTCAATTTTTCTCATCTTGGTAATAGTCTTGAATCTGCTTCATATATTTTTTTGTGCATTGATGTATACTAATTTGATACCTATAGTGATTTGTGTTATTTGAAATCAATTGTAAGTTATTATGTTACAAAAATTGTACATATATAGTACATGACATTGTCAAGTTTCAAAATTGGCAAATATTTCATAACGAGCAACTTTTCTTTTTTCTTGAGGTTCATATGTATTAGATTTACTTTGATCTAAAAGTCTGGTATTGTTTATATGTGATTCATTCTTTATAGAGTTTTACATTTATTATTTTAGATTCATCTGATTGGGAAGAGACATTACAATTCTTAATTTACAATTAACTTACCTTTGCCTAAAAGTTGGTATTTCATAGTTGGATATATATGTCAAACGTGACTGGTTTAGTTGGGCAATATATTATGTGGGGTAGAACTGTTGATTTATAAATTAGTTTTAAGTTTGGCATTTGTTTAATGTATGCATAATATTGTTGATATGAATAATTATGAAAATGACTTTTGTTAAAAGTTGTTTGGTGGTTGATTTAGAGCGATCTAGTTCTTTGTCCTCGTATGAAAGCATCTTACTAATAAATGAAGTTTATTTAAAAAAAATTCAAATACATGAAATAAGCTTCATTAATTTAAATTTCAAATGAAGTCATTGATTTATGCTAGTTAATTGATGTGCAGATGCAGTTTCCAAAATCGATAAAAGGAAACGTAGCCCAACATTGGGCAGGGGCATCATGAAGCTTCTTCGGGGAAAAAATGAATATAGAGGTGGATCCATTGATTGGAAGACCTAAAAGTCGAGTGCAATCTGCTAAGTTCTCAAGTCAGATTGGGTTAGTGACTCGGGATGTCCTTCCGGTGTCGAGGAGGTGGAAGGAGGTAGATGTACAGAAGAGTTTGGAGCTAGGCATTGACCATATGCAGGTAGGGTTTTTATACTTTTTTTTTCACATGTATTTTAATCTTGTATCAACTTAATGATACGTGTTGTATTATATGAAGATTCATATGGATGTCAATCTGGACAAACCAGGTGTCAAACAATGCGTGATTGAAAGACTTCAGTCAAGTTCCCGACAACTTCGCTATAGGCTACACAAACATTACTTGAAGTATCCAAACCTTGAGGAAGCTAAGAAAAACAGGCCATGTTCTTGTCATGACCAACAAAACTGGGAATCGTTAGCGACCATTTTAATTCAGCCGAATTCAAGGTAATATGTCTCAAAACAAATATTTTTATTTATATAGTATGATATATATCATAAGTATGTTTCTGCTATGAGAATATTATTATTTTTGTTTTGCAGAATCAAAGTGAGGCTAATACCAGAAATTGGAAAAAACTGCGAGCTCCACATATTACAGGCCGAATATTGTGAAATTTGTTGTAATATAAATGGAAAATCTTTGACAGTGATATATAAATTAAATCCACGTAAGTGTAACGAAATGAAGATTTTAGTATTAAGTTTATTCCTTTTTGGTGCAAATTCTATATTTTTATTTTTATTCTGATTTTGTTTTATTTTCTTTTTTTGAATGCCGATTAGTCTGAGAAGGCCAACGATGAATGTGATATTATTGAACTTTACAAGCGCACGCATTATACCGTGAAAGGTGGTTGGTCAAGTGATGAGGCAGGAGAAAACTGGGTAACTAACTAACTAACACATGCTTTTTATAATCCAACTTCGTTAATGATCATGTTATTATTATTATTATTATTATACTTACATTGATGTGTTTTTAGGATGAGATGATAGCAAGGAAAGGAAAATATGCCGAAGAAGGGATTGAGAAGACTGAACAAGAGATAGCAACTGAAGTTCTTGGACATGCATCTGGTTATATCAAAGGCGTTGGTTATGGACCGAAACCTCCAGGAAAATGCAGCACGTTGCCCGATTCGAACACCCAACTCCTTCAAAAGGAACTGGCAGAAACTCAAGGAAAGCTACAGGACTCAGAAGGTCAAGTGACGGAGATCAAGAATGAAGTCGATGATTTCAAAAATTAACTGACTCAGCAAGGTGAGTGCATCAACAAGCTTATGGCCTTCATGAGAGCAAATGAGTCTGCTTCGGGTGGGAATAATGCCTAATCCGTTATATTCCACGTAAGTCGGAATTTCTGATTTCAATTTTGTGAACTTTGTATAGTATTTATTTGATGATTAGATTATAAACTAATTTAGAATTACAAATTTGAGATCTGCAGGTATTATGATCCCACTTTTATTTTTGTTTGGCAATGTTGACATGTGGAATAAGTCAGGCTCAAGTCTTGCTATATGAAATAACTCTTTTGGTTTAGTTTACGCTTCCAGGTCCTTGTTTTGAATGTTCGAGTACATTGATTCTAGATGTCTAATTTGGTATGTATTCTGGATATTTTAAAGTAATATTTTGGCTAGTTGTAAGTGTTTTGGTATATGTTCGAAATCGTCAAAGAAATATTTTGGAATATTGTTATGATTATATTGTAATGATAAATTCTCATTTGCTTTCATTTTCATCGTTATGATATTTTTCCTTACAAAATAATAATGACAAATTAATGCACATATTTAGGATAATTTATGTCGTCATGAAAGTAAACAATCAAATCGTATTCACTCAATTATTACAACTTTAAGCGTCACATAAGTATTTCAAATTTGTCACTTTAATAAATTATGACAACCTTTTTCATCACATAATACTTTGAACTTGTCACTTAAACTAAATCATTTATGATGATTGGCTTGTCAACCATCACAATATGTACCCTTAAATCATCATTGAACATATATCTTTTATGATGATTATAATATTCGTCATATATTGCTAATTTTTTCGTGACAAATAATTTCATCACCTTTCATAGTAAATGGTGACACAATGATTTGTCATTATAATTATAGATATTCAGTGACGGTCAATATTGCGTCACTATAAAACAAATCTATCGTGACGAATTACATTATATTTGGCAAATGTTTAATACATATTATGACAATATGAGCTTCATTATAACTCAATAAAAATTGTCACCGTAGTTATGTTTGTTACAGAAAGTCAAATATTTTGATGACAAATTAAGTGTTCGTCACTGAAAATGGTAACATACGGTGACAAAACCGATCTTTTGATGACAATTTTTCAATTACTTACATGACGAATTCAGCGTCACCAAATAGTATCATCTATGATGGCAATTTACATCAGCATCATCAAAACCGAACATTAGTGACGCGCTTGAAAAAATTGTCACTCTCACCTAATATGACAGTCATACCATGACAACCGCTGTGACGCTCAATTTTCGTCACTGTTTCTCTTCAATGACGAAAAAATAGACTTTAAATGACGAAATGTATTGTCATCGAACATCTAAATGATGAATTTGCTGGAACAAGAGGAGTTCAGAGTTGTTGATCGATCGTAGTTTGTCCGTTGAATCATTGTAGGTTTGAGTTTAAATTGATAAATTTGTGACTTTGCCCTCATATCTATAATGATTAGAGCACTAGATCTTGTATTCAATTTCAGTTCTGGAACTAGGGAGATAAGACACTTCTACTGACATAAATAATTTCAAATATATATATCGTTAGTGAACAGTGGTTGGCGGCAGCTGGTGGTGGCAGTCGGTGTAGTGGGGAAGCACACTTATGTGCTTGTGTGGGAGAGAGAAATACAAATCTCATGTGTTTTTTTAATTTTTAAATGAATGAGTTCGGATGGGTCAGATGAACAGGGGCGGGTCAAATGATAAATCATAGTAAAAAATGGTTTCATAAAATGAGACCGATCCCATATTACTCAAACAAATATAGCCTTGTGTTTGCGAACACCCCTATACAATAATATAAAACTCGCTATCTACAAAACGACATTCTAATTTTCAAGAGAGCGCGTGAGTACCATTTCAATTTGAGATGTTTCAGTTTTAGATTTAAAAAAAATAATATTTCAAAAGCTATATTTTTAACACGCTTTCACTTTTTTCTCCCACCAATGATTTCAGCCTGATTTTTTAAACTATTATTCATCAATCATTATAACACATTATTCTATAAATTCTACTACTCCTTCTGTCCCATTCTATCTATCGTGATTGAGCATCACAATGATTAAGAAAGATGATCGATGTTATAATTATAGGTATCAAATAACTATAATATACTTTTGTATATAAGAACTATAAGTGTAAAATAATAAAGGGAGATTTAAAATTAGTAAATTAGATATTAATTCTTATTTAAAAAAGTGAAAATTTACATTAATTCTCTTTTAAAAATATAAATATGACATATCTTATGAGACAAAAGAATTTCGAAAACAGGATAGATACTAATCATCATTATTTTATTATTTTTATATTAAATCAATTTTAACCATTATATTTTCTCTCTTATTTTCAAAATTTCCAGAAATCAATGATAATCAATTGATCAATAACTTATTAAACTAACCAAAAAATCAACACACCCAAAATCCAATCCTCCTCTTGGGAGAAGACTTTGCAAGTCTTCGTGACGCTGTCGATGTGTCTACCTAAACGCGCCACATTTATTTTCTCTTTTACCGCGTTGTACCTTCGCCCAAGCTTCGTGTCAACATATTCATCACAATCTCTCAACATCATTTTGTTTTTCGAACTAGTCACCAAATCCGCGTCATTTCTATTGTTTTTCTCTTTTCTACGTCGTTTTCTTTTTTGCTTTTTGGTATGCTTGGACTGTTATTTATTATTACATGCCTCATTATTATTATATGATTAACTATATCTACTACTCTCGTAGTACTAGTATCTTTTTTCCAATTTCACGCGGCTAATTTCAATTTAGGTTGAATTGTTTTACTACGTAATTCGAGTAACACGTTACGAATGCTCATACTTTCCCAACTATATAATAAACTCAGCTCAAAATTGAAAACTATAACAAAAATCTCAATCCCACACAAAGACACACAGGGTTTGTGGATTAATCCTTTAAAATAATGAATTATAGTTGAAGGGTTCTTGTTGCTTTGAGCAATTGATATAAATTTGTGCTTGACTTACTTATATGAGTCCAGTGTGTTTGTTTAATTGTTTAAATGAACCTTCCTAGGTAGCTTCCAGTAAATTAATTGATCCCTGGGTTTAGGTTCCTATAAAAAGATTGTCGGCTGACAGTTTTTGGGCTACCAACCTGCCTTAACAGTTAGCATTATTTCCCCATTTATTAAAAATAACATATATAGTTTATAAGCTTTTCAAAATCTTGGCTCTTTGATGGTACTGAAACGACACCTGAGGGAGGGCTCTGAGGAAGATTCTCAACTTCCTTTTAAACGACGTCATTTTGTTTCGACGTGGGTTGATGAATAATCACTTGTTTCATTTCCTGTTGTTTTGTTCCTTTTAAAAAAAAAAAATGCTATTTACTGATTTTTTTTTCTTTCTGAATTTTGTTTTGTGTAGTTTATTTAGAGGGGTGAATTATGGTCGGACACTGCAAGAATCTGTATCCTCCTTGGAGCCCATGATCAGGAAAATTGTAAGATATTTGTTCTTGTTTTTGTTATCGTTATATTATTTATAGTGACCCTTATGTTTATCTAGCTTACGTGGAGTTAAGAATCACACCTGATTTGTCTCGTAATTCTGTTAAGTTATATTAATTAAATAGGTTGATTTTGATGAAGTTTTGCATTTCTTGCCATTTCATAGCAATTTCTTTTTATGTTTACCATTTTTATAATTTTCTTTGGCCTACTTTACACGATATAATTTTTCAAAGATGATTGTTGTGATTAGTTATCCCAGAGGTGATGGCCTGATATATGTCCGTATTGAATACTCTTATTAATGACTTTATCATAGAATTTGTCACTTTGAATTTTTCTTTTGACTTCACATATTTATTATTCTATTCTCCTTGTGTTAATAGGTGCAAGAAGCAGTTGACCACGCGATCAACCCATATTTGGGGTACCCTTTTTCATTTTTCCCAACACTATTTTGCATGAATTGTTCTGTTTTTCAACTTAAAGTAAGATATTACTTTTAATTCTTATCTGTCATGGGATTGTTCAGCCCGGCTAAACTGATTTTACTTTTAAAAATACACTTTACTGATGAGTAGTACTAGTTTTTTATTTTTTTTTTAATTAATTAATATCTGAAATAGTTGTTGGAATGTTTCTTGTAGATCCTCTGTAAGTCAAGTAGCCACACCAAGGAGATTGCAGCTGCAGTTTCGTAGTGATTTGCCCCAGACCCTATTCACAAATAGTCGGGTTTTGTCCGCCGAGGACAAAGGCCCAGTCAGCATCGTCCTCTATGATTCCATTTCCAAAGAAATAATCACGTCCGGCTCCTTGTCGTCACTCAAACTGTCCATCGTCGTTCTTGACGGTGATTTCGGGTCTGGCGATCGCGAAGATTGGACGGTGGACGAGTTTGACAAAAAAACAGTGAAAAACAGACAAGGCAAAAGGCCCTTGGTTACTGGGGACTTGACGGTCGCCTTGCAGAATGGAGTTGGATATCTCGGTGAGATGAGCTTTACCGATAATTCCAGCTGGATCCGAAGTGGTAAATTCCGATTGGGAGCTAAAGTCCACACTTCTACCTCTACCGGCATTAAAGAGGCTTTGAGCAGCGCTTTCAAAGTTAAGGATCATCGTGGAGAGTGTAAGTGTGCGGCATTTAGTTTTTATTTTTTTTATTTTTTTAGGGTTTTAAGAATTTTTAGTTCTTAAGGATTTTCTTTCTTTCTTTCTTTATTTTTTAAATTTTCTTTATTTTAAATTTTAGTTTTAAGGGACTTGCTAACGGTTAAGCTGGCTGGACTGGAGTGTGCCTCTTCTTATAACATATAAATGTTTTTCAGCTTACCAAAAGCATCACCCGCCGGCCATGGACGATGAAGTGTGGCGGTTGGAGAAGATAGCTAAAGATGGTCCGTCCCATAAAAAGCTGACTCAGTACGGGATACACTGTGTTAGGGATTTCTTGAGGCTTTATTTCAAGAACCACTTTGAATTACGTTCGGTAAGAGACTCGTGCTCGATCCGTTACGAGATTAATTTTTATTTAAAATAAAATAAAATTGAAGTACCTAACCGGATATGCTCAATATGTGTAGATACTTCAGAAATCTACAAATAAGACATGGGAGACGATCGTGGGACATGCTCAAAGGTGTACATTAGACGAAAATAGGTACACGTATATGACTGCACAAGGCACCGGGCTGTTATTCAACTCCGTGTACAAGGTTGTTGGTGTGACATTTGATGGGCACAGTTACCTTTGTCCGAATAGTCTCAACACGTATCAGACGGTTAGTGTCTTTCCTATTCCAAAACGTTATTAGTGGCTCAAACTAAAAACTAACTTCCATATTCATTGTGACAGAATATCGTCGAATGCCTGAAGCAGCAGGCTTATGAGAACTTATCGGAGTGGGTAGTTTGCGACCCGTCGATGATTGCGGGTTACCCGATGATTTTGGGAAGCCCAGGGGCCGACACTTTTGCCGATCCTAACTCGGGTCTCCATGGTGTCAGTTTCCAAGAACAAGGTAATAATCTATCGTACTTGTTCCAAATTTGGAAAAAAAAAAAAGAAAGAAAGAGAGCTAATTTGAAAAATTATAGATATCACCTTTGAGGTAACACGTCTTACATTTTGCACTTGCCGCTAGTGGAGCTAACATAATTAGTTATCTTCAAAAGAAGCTTCTTACTTCTGAAATTATCTATAACAACATTTTTTGTTAAACCTGAAAACAGAGATGAACTCTGATAATTGTTCCTTCGAGTTAGGGGAGAGTTCGCATTCAGCTCAAGGCTTCGATCCGACATTTAAGAATGATTTTGGGCTGAGCAGCTATTCACCAGGCGAATACATCGGAGGGCATCATCCTTCTTGGCCGATTGACGATGTACCGGTCGACGACAATTTCCAGGTCGATTCGCTAGGATGGCTAGGGAGTGGGTTTTTTGTTCATCCCGGGGATCGGGAAATTGATGTGATTTCATCTAACTCTCGAATCCTTATCCCCAGGAACGGACGGACCAAGGCAAGGTGGTGCAAGGTTCTGGCGGTGGTTAAGTGGCGGATACTGGTTAGACGTAATGTGGCTGAGAGAAAATGGAGAAGCTCGTACGCCTATTGAAATGTTAAAAAAAATAAAAATGTGTTTACTTGTGAGATGGTTAGTGTGATGACAGTCATGATCTCCTTAACCTTTGGGAAGGGATTTTGTATAGGAAAGTCAGTGGTAAGGTTGAAGTAGTTTCGCAATAATTCTAGGGATAATTACAGAACTACCCCTGAGACTTGGAGTAATTACAGAAAAAACCCAGAGAAGCTTCAAAACTACAAGAAACACCTTGAGAAGTTTTCAATTTTTATTTTGTGATTTTGAAACTTCTCTGGATTTTTTTGTAAATGGTCAAAAACCTCAGGGGTGTTTTTGTAATTATCCTATAATTCTAGGCAACATTAGGTCCGATGGTCTTCGGGTCTATCTCTCCAACAAATAACGTTTGTGTTAGTGACTATTAGAACCGATGCTGCATAGAAAGTTTATTTGTCATTCATCGTTGAGTTCAGCACTCAGTGAAGATTCGGCTGCCGAAGCTGATGGCGGCTGTCTCTTTGTTAAGCTTCCTGGTGTTGGTGTTATGTGTTCTTTCAAGTTGTATGTTGTCTTCTACACCCAAAGCAAGTTTTGTGCTTGTACAAAGTGCAGTTTTTGGATCAATGTGAAACCTGTGAAGTTTTGATTTTATATTTGTAGTGTTATAAATATAATGTTCTCTTTCAAACAAATATGCATGTTTTTATTTGACTCGGAAGGAGCACACATGTGGTGGAATATAAATAATGTGATTGGATGTGAAGAAAAAAAAAATCATTTTCCTCCTGCTTCGGATTCATTTTAAATCAAATGTTTTACAACATTCTCTCAAAAGAATAGATCTATAGTTATTTCAATCAAATTAAGAAAATATTAGCTAATGTAATTAAAATATTGCGTTCTCATTTATGCCTAATTAATTGTTTTGGTTTTTTTTGTTTGTTTTGGTTTTTTTGATATCAAACAATTATTTCATTCAATAATTCAAATTTGTACTTACATCGAAAGGAACACAAATACAAATCTCTTAAAAGTTCTAGGGAAAATTCTCGTTCAGCCATATATCACAAAATCATAATTTTATAAAATCCTGTGAATCTTTTTATTCTTATCTAAGGCAAATACATGCCATATAATTCTAATTTTAAAGTAGATTAATAAATCTGCCCTAAAAGACTGAACAGACACACAATTAGGGCTGCAAACGAACCGAATCGAGTCGAGCATTCGCGATTTCGAGCCAGGATTGACAGTTTTTTAACTGTGCTCGAGCTCGACGAGCTCGAAAGATTGTTGTTCGAGCTTGACTCGACAAGCAAATGAGCATGCTCGAACTCGGCTCGAGATCGACTCGACAATGCTCGGCTCGACAAAAGCTCGAGCTCGGCTCGAGTTTTTTAGTTTTAAATATAATAAAATTACGGTATTTTTGTAATGAATACTATTAAATAGGGGTATTTTAGTAAATTCACACATAATCGAGCAGCTAGTCGAGCTCGCGAGCTTATTAGTGACGTGCTCGAACTCGACTCGTTTGTGAGCTCGAGCTGCTCGAGCTCGACTCGAGCTCGAGTTTAACCGAGCTCGACTCGAGCTTTGACTCGAGCTGCTCACGAGCGCTCGTGAGCCGCTCGACTCGTTTGCAACCCTACACACAATATGCCCCGATGGAAAGTAGAGTAGATGGAGCGATATGCATTGTGCTAGAGCGTGGTTCATGCAATCAAATTCACTGCCCACGCCAATCGCAAATATACTCTTCATCTGTGGATGAGGTTTTAAACTGCAACACACCACAAATTTGTATTCCTGCTAATATTACAAAATTCATAATAGATAATTCCGATTGGCATGGGTTCGGAAATGAAAACAGATAATATTGATTGTTCATTGATTTTCAAGCATCTTCTCTGTAGAGTATCAACTGAATCTCAACCATCTTGTCCAAGCATGGTTTAGTTGATTTTTTTCATCTATTTTTGTGTTTTATATGGCAGAGTAGCATCTTACGTGAATTATCCTCTTACTTAACCATAAATTATCCTCTTACTCAACAATGTTTTCATTGATTATTCACCGACCTTGTTCAAATTGTTTTTTAATCTTGTTTTTTATTTTTTATGTCTTGGTAGAATAACATCTTCTCACTGAAATATGTTACGGAGTATGTCGTTGCGATACTGCTTTTATCAAATTATGTCGTTGTGAGTTTACTTTTGGATTATGGTCTGCCCTTTGCTATGTTTATCGATTATGGTATGTCATTTTCTATGTTTATTGTGTTGGTGTATTATCAATTAAGATTAGTTTCATTCAAAATTATTTTAGTTTCGATTTATTGTACATAGTGGTTTTAAATTTAGTTGTCATTTTTAGTGTATGTTGTCCATAGTAGTTCTGAATCTGCCCTGTGCACTCATCAAGGTCTGCCCTTTGCTACTACCACTTAGTGGTCGTTGTTAGTAGAGATGTCACCGGCGGTTACGGTTAGCCGGTTAATTGTCGATTTTTAGCCGGTCAACGGTTACGGTTAACCTTTGACCGGCGGTTAACCCGGTTGTTCCATTTTGGTTACAATTTCTGGCCAACACTGTCGGTTAACCGGAAAAAAAAATTGAATGACAGTTAACCGATGGTTAAACCGGACGGTTTTTGACCGTTTGAAATCAACGACTCGGATCAAATAGCCGTTGGAGATCAACGGTTAAAAGAACTAGCCGTCGGTGATTCAACTGCCGGTTAACCGAAACCGGAGGTTCCCAACGGCTAGTTTTTTTTTAAATCTATTTCTACACGTATAAATACCCCACTCTCCAACACCAAGCCTCACACTAATTCATCTCTAATATTCTTCTTCTTCTCTTACATTTTCAAGCTTGAAATTGCTAATTTGTGCAAAAAAATACCATCAATAATCTTCTTCGTCTTCTTCTTTGTCTCGTTTTACTTAATTTTCTTTTATATATTATTATGGCAAACTCTTCTCGTAATATTAATACTAATACTATTCGAGAATCTCGTCGAGGTCTAGGTCAAGTTGGAGGTCAATGATCTCGACGAGAACCTTAGGCTGTTGCTGGAGATTATGTTGCCGATGAGATGACGCCGAAAGAAGTTGAGAATTTATATAATCAAATCATTTTTGGCGAGCATAATCAAACCAATTTCGATGAGGATTCACCCACCTCCGACGAATCTAAATCGTCGGTCGACGTCAATTTGGATGAAGATGAGGAGGAAGGGGGTAATATGCCACCGCCACAATCAAAATTGAAGGAATATCAATCCCCCATCTTCCGATTGCATTTCACAAGAACGAAGGTCAATGGTGTAACTCGAGCACAATGAAATTATTGCAAGAGTCACTACGCCTTTGGTTCTAAAAATAATAGAGTCTACGGGACACGCATATACCACATGGAAAAGAAGCATCCCGACAAATACGACATTAATTGCTCTCAAAAACAAATAAACTTCTCATCTTCATCTACCGCCGGCGTCGGGGCCGGCGGCCAAGGTATGAGTTCTAATTTATTTCAATATAGCCAAAGTAGTCATATGAAATTTCTTACAAGATTTGTTTCTGTTATGGGTCTTCTTTTTAATCATACGCATAGTAGTCGTTATGAAAATTTTACTAAAGGTGCATTTAATCCATCTCGCACTAGGATTTCACAAAATAAAGTTACTCGCGATATTGAAAAAATGGTTGGTGAGTAGAAGTTGAGTTTGATTTCCATATTTGATAGTTTGTCTCAAAGTGTCTCTATATGTTCGGATATTTGGACGGATTCCCAGCATAATATTTATGGGAATTACATGCCATTGGGTTGATAATTCTTGAACTTTACAAAAATGTTTAATTGCATATAGAGAGTTTAATAGTTCGCATACCGCGGTGAGTATTTCACGCAAAATATTCACTATTTTATCCGAGTATCATTTTGGTAATAAAAAAATTTCAATTTCATTTGATAATGCCGCCGCTAATACGGCTAGTTTAGATTTATTAAAAACTTTTTGTCAACCTTCTATTGGCGGTAGATTTTTTCATGTTAGATGCATTTGTCATATTTTGAATTTATGTGTTCAATATGGTGTAACTACTTTTAAATCTAAAATTGTTCCGATTAGGAGTGCAGTATTTCATATTGCAAAACATGATTCGGTTGCAAAAAAATGGCGAAAATATTGTCGAAATAATGGTTTGCATCCAAAAACATTTTCAATTGATGTGTCAAACCGTTGGAACTCTACTTATAAATTGCTTAATGATTCTTTTGAATATAGAGAAGTATTGTGTACATTTTTGCTAATCAAGATGTCGATTTCATTTTATTTTCAAATGCGTGGGATGATTGTTATAATATGATGTCCCTTTTAAGAATTTTTAACAACGTCGCCGTAACTTTATCCGGTGTTTATTATCTTACGTCTACGCTACTTCTTGATCAATGTATTCAAATTTTACTTTTTAGTAATTCTTTAGATGCGCCTGAATTGGGTGAATGTATTCTTATTATGTTGAGTAAATGGGTCAAATATTTTCTCTACATTCCCGATATTTTTTTGATTACAAAAATTTTACATCGGGTTATCGGATCGAAAGTTTAGAACTTTTACTTAAAGTTTATTATGAAGCATTAGGACCTATTTTCAAATATTGAAGTTCCTAGCCCTTGTAGTGTTGCTCACCAAAAAAAACAATCTTTATTACATATTTTTAATTAACAATCAATCTTCTAGTGATATTAATGTGTCCCATTCCCATTCCCCTCACCTTCCCTTTCCCCTTCCCCCACCACTTCTAATGTAAGACCATTGTTCAACGACCCTACACAAGCTCTAGCCCCATATACGAGGTTGATTGAGGATACTAAGCGAAACGACAAAGGGCTAGTGCTAGTCGAATAATAGAATTAGAAAGTTATTTAGGGACTTTTGAATCGGGAAATATCCTAAATAAGTCTGATGGTACTAACGATCTGGTGCATTTTTGGTCGAAAGTGGCCACTATTTTTCCTACACTCTCTAGGATTGCGAATGAGGTTCTCGTTGTTCCTATTTCAACAGTTTCTGTTGTACAGGCCTTCAGCACGGATTGTGTTAGATGATCTCCACTCTAACTTATTACCCAAAAATTTTGAAATCAAATGTTAATGAATGATTGGGTCAAAACTAAAAAACGAGAACAAGAAATGCAACTGGATGAAGGTGAAGAGAGCGATCATTACGATACCACTTCGGGAAGTAATGACAACGACGAATAAATGAAGACGAACCTCCTCCACTATCCACATAACGTAAGTAAGGTAAGTATAAGAACTACGTGTACTTTGATTCTTCTAGGAGGATACGTAGGCAAGTTACTTCTAATATTAATAGTTAGAATTTTTAATTTTAATTTCTAATCTTATAATTAAAATCAAGTCCTTTTTTTAATACTTATTTTTAAAAAAAAAATTGAACACATGGACTTTGATTCCTCTACGAGGATATGTAGGCAAGTTAATTCTAATATTAAAAGTTAAAATATTTAATTTTAATTTCTAATATTAGAATTAAAATCAAGTTCTTTTTTTTAAAACTTATTATTTTTCAAAATAATAAAATCGAACTACGTGGACTTTGATTCCTCTACGAGGATACGTAGGCAAGTTAATTCTAATATTAAAAGTTAAAATTTTTAATTTTAATTTCTAATATTAGAATTAAAATCAAGTCTTTTTTTTAACTTATTTATTTTCAAAATAAAAAAAATCAAACTATGTGAACTTTGATTCCTTTACGAGGATACGTAGGCAAGTTCATTCTAATATTAAAAGTTAAAATTTTTAATTTAATTTTTAATATTAGAATTAAAATCAAGTCCTTTTAAAAAAAAATTAACTTTTTACTTCAAAATTTTAATTGTTCAAATTTTATTTAAGTTCTCATCTATTTATCTCATGCTAATCCCATTTAGGTTTCTCATTCATCTCAATTATTCAAATTTTATTTAATTTTCTTAATTCAATTTAAAAAAAAGGGCAGTTAACCTCCAGTTTTTCGGTTAACCGTAACCTTAACCGGTTCACCGCTGGTTCAGTTATGGTTAAGATTTGGCCGATTAATTTAACCGTCGGTTAATTAACAGATCGATTTTCACCTCTAGTTGTTAGTGTAGTTTGCTATTTCAAAGTAATATTTAGTTAATCACCTATCACCTTCACTCGTATTGCATTTGCCCATATGATTCATAGTTGTGTTGTATTTACCAAATATGTGTCTACCCCTGATATGGTAGTTTCTGAATTTATTTTTGAGTGTAGGTTGTCCATAGTAGTTCTGAATTATATTTTGGGTTGTAATTACCGAGGTCTGCACTTGCCATTGCCCTTGATACTATCAATTCGTAATCTTTGTTATTGTAGTTTCCTATATTAAAGTAGTTTGTAATTATTCAACCATCAGATTAGTGTAGCTTGCTATTTCATTATTCCTTCTTATTATCCCGTACTACTTTGACAACATTTGTCATCGAATGCTTTCTTGGAATACATAATATTAACATTAGTTTATATAGGCTTGTCTGTGTACGGAGGTATTATTGCTCTATGTAATTATGGCGGGGAGACGCTCATAGTTGACGTATTTTGATGCTCTAGTAGAGTCTATGCATATTGGGGTTAACTAGAGACTATGAATATGAAAATGTATTATATCATTTCGGAATGTCCATTGTCTGTTCTAGGTAATGAGACTGATTTCAAAATGATGGTTAATCTTTTAATATCATTTGGGTTGGTTCGAGTTAGGGTCGACACTTCGAGCGATGGTGGGATGTCCAGCAATTTCGTTCAAACTAGATCTGGGACTGCTAAAATTTATTTAAATTATGAGGATAATCTATCAACGTTGGCCCCGAGCCACAGGAAAAAAATATCAACTGCTGATTAGTACAGAGAGGTATCGGCTATCGGACAAAAGTATGAGGTGGGGTAAAAGAGTTTAGGATTGCATTGTACAAGACGGCAATCGGTGTTTTTTTTTTTTTAATTTGAAAGGGTTAAAAACAATGCGGAGAGGTTCACAGCTGGATGCTAAGACCATAATTACAATTTTTATGTTCATGCGTCTATCGAGTGTGTCAATGGTTTTTTTACATAAGAGCAACTAACAACGCACACATGTGTAGCTCTTGTTTCCCATCACTTAAACACAATTGTATTAATTCCGAATTGATCTCCTTATTAATATTAAAAGATGTTCGACAGACTTTGGACACTCGTCCCATCGATGTTGTGAAGTTGTTCTCCGGTAAATACGGGTTATCAATTACTTAAAAAATGGATTATCTTATCATGGAGAAAGCAAGACAATGTGTTCTTGGTGACATCATAGTTTTGTTTTGGGGATTGAATTTACAATAAAACTTCTATAAATTAATAAACTCTCTAAAATAATAAAATCTCCCGGTCCCGACTTGGGCCTTTGTAAATAATCATCAAATTCGATAAGATAATAATTTTTCAAAAAATCCCTTTATAAATATTAGGTACCATTAAAACTCTAAATTAATAATTCATAAATATTACAATTATAAATATTATGGTAATTTGATAAAATATGAATCTATTGTTACTTGTTTTTTCTTAAAATCTAAATCTAATTGGATTTCATCCCTAACTTTTTTAATTGCAGCCAAGAGTTCCGGTGTCGAGTTCTCTAACTGCAACAAAAAATTGTGAAGAGTTGTTGTCATGCTCAAAGTCTCCTTTCTCGTGACTGGTTCCAATGGTATTGAATCATCTTCAGCTTCATCATTGGTAGGATCTTCAATAATATCAGCAACAATTTTCTCTAACTTTGAACCATAGAACATTCACCACTTTCATCCGGATAGTCCACCAATTTGTTGACGTCCATTTCACTGCGATAACCAACATCCTTGATCATTCATGGATGATTTTGAGATTCCTTTTAGATGCGAAGACATGGTTGGGTGTCATGAATTATTTTATTTTCATATTGAGAATTATATAGTCTACGTTCATTCATCATACATGAATATATTTAATTGGCTATAATAGTTATTTAAGTGCAACGAATTAATGTAAACATGTATATTTAAATAATCTCAATGAATGGATACGTGCGTTCATGAATATAATAGTTAATTATATACAATAAATTGATATTATATATGAATATATTTAATTAGTTACAAAGAATTGGTTGATGCATGAATATAACTAATGAGAAATAAAGGAATTCATTTATTTTTGATACATATGTACTAAGTTTGCTAAATTTAAAAAGTCTTTCTTTTAATTAATAAAATATTAATTTATCAATATATCTAAATCAATAAAATCTCATGGTCCCAATGTTATTAATTTATATAGGTTTTACTTTAAATGTCAATTGTTTACGCAAGTCTAACCCTGGGTCGCATATTATTTTAGGTGTTAATGTTTTGACAGGCCATTTCACAAGGATGTTTGTTTCATTTGCGTCATGTATTGAAGGGTTTAATTTCTGTCGATCTTTGATGTTCATCGACGAAATGCACTTTTTAGGTAAGTTTAAGGGTCACCTTCTCAGAGCTACCGCAAAGGACGGAGATAATGGTATTTTTCTAGCCTCATACTATTTTTTTGTACGGCATAGTTGGCAATCTTATATTCTAGTATTTTGCTATTATGGAACTAATTAATGTAGAATGAAACAATTATATTTTTACTACTTTTAGGATTGTATCACGTAGTGTTTGCTGTTGTGGACTCAGAGAATCCAAAAAATTAGTCATGGTTCTTTGCTTTGAAGAAAATCTTGTCATCGCATCGTGAAGTGATGTTTATGTCTGGTAGGAACCCTAGCCTTCTCGATGTTATGAGTAGGAGTTTCCAGCGAACCCAAATGGATATTGTTTGAACAATTTGATTACCAACCTGAAATATACATACCGAGGTAGGAATTTCTCAAAGAGTTTGCGTGGTCGACTGGAGTGGCTTCTAGAAAAATGTATCATACACCTCTATGGTGAAAACTTTTGAGGATAATGAGGGAAATTTTATTAAAGAGGGTGGAGTTACGGCTAATAGTTTCCTTGATAACATGAATGTTACACAGTGGGATAATGCATAGATTTCTAGGTAGATGATACGGGGATATGAGCTCAAACGCGGTTGAGTCATTTAATAAGTGGATATTAGAGGAAAGAAATCTCTAATCACTAACCTTGTTGACACCATCAAGATCAAAATGATGAGGCAAATTTGCGGGGATAAAATATCAAATATTTGAAATAAATTGCTAATTGTTTGTACTTGAATACTTCTTTGTAAATATTATATGATTTTATCATTTTATACTTTTTTTGTAAATACCTCTTTGTTTGTGTGTGTTTTGTGGGAATTCATATAGCAAAGGAAAGCTTGTCCAAGGCATGGACAACTAATTTATGCCCTTAGATGGTCAAGAAGCTGCAATTACTCATTGATCAAGCAAGGTTGTGGCCAGAGTCAGTATTTGAAGTGCACAATAATCTATTAGTGGAGGTGAAACTCGATGTCCGGACTTGCACATGCAGGCAATGGAAAATTTGCGAGCTGCCATGTCCCCACGCTTTGGCATGCATATTGCGTACTAGCATACATATCTCTTCATTCGTGGATGATTTTTACCACAGTGATATGTACGTACATTGTTACTTGTACTTATTTAGCTGGTTCCAATGTTTGGTAGGTCACAAGATCCAGAGGACACACAAACAGTCATTTCACCTCCGACTAATCGCCAACCTGGAAGACCAAGGAAGAAAAGAATCTTGTCATAAAGCGAGCACATACCAAGAAGAATGAAATATGGTATATGTGGTCGTGTTGGAAATCATAACAAAAAAAAACTTGCACCTAACCCCTTCCTTGAATAGAGCTTCTCAAGGATTTTTCTCATAAATAAATCTTTTATTTATCTAATAAACACAATTATACATTGTGACCAGTTCGTTGTTACATAGTAGTCTGAATTACCTTTTGGTTTATCGAATTTTCTTAATAACTATTTATTTGTGTTTTTTCAAATTACCACTTCTGTTTAATAGTAGACTGTGATTGTGTAAGGGGGCCATAGTAGTTTACTATTTTCAGAGTACTTTGCAATTATTAGACCATTCCTCAAATGTTTTTCAACTATGTTTAGTTTCAAATTATACATCATTGTAGTTTCGAATAATTGTACAGATTAGTTCTCAATATATTGGTTATTATTTAGTTTTCTATTTAGTTGGTAATTATTCAACTATGTTGTTGTGAATTTATTTTTTGATTTATGGTCTGGCCCTTGCCCTTATTACTCAGGTCTCCCCTTCGCCACTATAGTAGTTTTGAATTATTGTACACAGTAGTTCTGAGTTCAACCTTCAGTGCAGTTTGATAGGTTAAAGTACTTTGAAATTCGACCCTCAGTCCCAAGTTGATAATCTAAAACCGGGTCTAGTTTGCTATTTTAAATTAGTTTGTAATTATAATCGGTAAATGGGTTTATCAAACTATGTCATTGCGAGTTTACTTTCGAATTATGGTCTGCCCTTGATATGATTACAAACTTT
Organism: Phtheirospermum japonicum; assembly: GCA_014905375.1. Classification (NCBI taxonomy): domain Eukaryota; kingdom Viridiplantae; phylum Streptophyta; class Magnoliopsida; order Lamiales; family Orobanchaceae; genus Phtheirospermum; species Phtheirospermum japonicum. The sequence goes on along the minus strand of BMAC01000005.1, from coordinate 954,199 downwards.
ACAGTAATAAAAATATTGAATTATTAAACAAAGAGTAGTTTGTTGAGGGTTTATTTCAAAGCTGTATCGAATTATTGGATAGAGAGTAGTTTACTATAGTTTACTATAATCGGTAAAATAAACTATAATTGCATAATGGACCTTAAACCTAAATCATTCACAATTGCATAAATCAAGCCTAAATTCCTAAATCGAACCCCCAATTAAATTTATCAATACCTAATTCCTAAATTCAAATCAAATTAAAACCCTAAATTAAAAGAAATATTAAATTTGAATTAAAAGGCTTACATACCTTAATATGTTATGGTGTCGGTGCTCCGGCGTATGCTCCTTTCGGCGGCGCACTCTGGCTTTTCTCCCGATTTCTCTCTCTCTCTTTTTTTTTTTTTTGCTGTAAAAACGCGAATGAACAGTTTGGTTGTTGTGTTGCTGTTTTATCAAGTTTACCAACGGACACATTTCTGTCGGTAAATCCGTTGGTAAATGAATTCAGCAATGTCGGCAGCTACCTGCCCGTTGACAAATAAAAATCTGATTATTTTCTTAAAATTGCCAATGTCTATTTATCCGTCGACAAATAAAAATTGAATTTTTTTTTTTAATATTGCCGACGACTACTTTTCTGTCAACAAATAAAAAAACCAATTTTTTTTTTTTATTAAAACTTGCCGACGAACATTTTCCATCAACATTATGAGCGGGCTAAATTGCCGCCAACTTCCCGAGTACTTGCTGACGGACTATTCTACTGAGGGGTAGCGTTCGTCGGTGATGCCATCGGTTAGACTGGGCATTTACCGATGGGTTGCTTTCCGTCGTTAATGTTTGTCGGTATTTTTGTGTTCTTTTATAGTGTATGTATCTTAATAATTGTACCCGACCAGATATAGCATTTTGCTACTAATTTATTGGCAAGATACAATTTAGCTTGAACACGAAAACACTAGAATGGAATTAAGCACATATTTGTTATCTCCAAGGAATGATTGATGTGGGGCAATTTTATCCCATAAATTCAAAACATGAGTTAACTGGTTTCGCAGATGCAGGTTATCTAGCAGAGCCCCATAAGGCTAAATTATAGACCTGCTATGTCTTTACGACTAGCACTGTCAATGGGTCAAAGCCCGCGGGCTGGCCTGTCAGCCCGAGCAAACGGGCGGACCTGGTATTCTATTTCTCAGGCCCGTTTGATCGCAGGCTTTTTTGGCCCACCCCGTTCAACCTGCGGGTTTTCACGGGCCGGAGCGGGCTGGCCCGTTTTCATTTTTTTTTTTTATAAAATTTAAATTTAGAATTTATATGGTTAAAATTGAAATAAAAAATGAAGAAATATTTGTATTTTTTTATTTCCTATTTGTCCGTTAGAAAACTTTAAATATTATAGTAGTTTTTTATTTTTTTAATTAAATTTTAATATAAAAATATAATTTTATAAAAAATAAAAATAAAATAGTCTGGCCCGCGGGCTGGCCCGTTGACCCGAGCCTCTAATCAAGGGCTGCGGACTTAGGATTTCCCGACCCGCGGAAAAATGGACCAGGCCCATCCCGCCCCGTTTTGGGGCAGCCCGTGATGGGCCGGAGCGGGCCGGGGTGGGCTGGCCCGTTTGACAGTACTATTTACGATCGGCGGTACTGTAATGTCCTAGCGTTCCCAAAAGCAATTAATAGTTGTCACATCTTCAAATCATGTCGAGATCATTGCACTACATGAAGCAAGTAGATGATGTGTATGGCTTAGTGTCACACGGTTAAGTTTCGCCCACAAATTTTCGGCAAGTTTTCACCGTCGTGCGGCCTGGTTCATGCACAAACCAGTCAGCCAATCTCTCGCACTAACACTCGTGTTTAATTATTTTAGTGCACTCAAATAATCACGCAAGCAAGCCAAAGGTAATATACGCAAGCAGCACAATACGTAAATGAAAGGCAATACACAGCACATACGGGCAATGCCCAACCTTTATATTATTCCTCAATTTCAATACAAAGGATATGCCTAAAGCTCACGCGAACATCTCTCGCGCGAACATGCTGCTAATGGCACTATTTATAGCCTAAACTATGCAGAGGACATCCCCCAACCGCTGGGTTAATTCGGATCAATAGTGTCTTGCCAGATGTCGAGCTGCATCTATGTTCGTGTTCAAGCTAAATTGTATCTTGCCAATAAATTAGTAGCAAAATGCTATATCTGGTCGGGTACAATTATTAAGATACATACACTATAAAAGAACACAAAAATACCGACAAACATTAACGACGGAAAGCAACCATCGGTAAATGCCCAGTCTAACCGATGGCATCACCGACGAACGCTACCCCTCAGTAGAATAGTCCGTCAGCAAGTACTCGGGAAAGTTGGCGGCAATTTAGCCCGCTCATAATGTTGATGGAAAATGTTCGTCGGCAAGTTTTAATAAAAAAAAAAAATTGGTTTTTTTATTTGTTGACAGAAAAGTAGTCGTCGGCAATATTAAAAAAAAAAATTCAATTTTTCGTGTTCAAGCTAAATTGTATCTTGCCAATAAATTAGTAGCAAAATGCTATATCTGGTCGGGTACAATTATTAAGATACATACACTATAAAAGAACACAAAAATACCGACAAACATTAACGACGGAAAGCAACCATCGGTAAATGCCCAGTCTAACCGATGGCATCACCGACGAACGCTACCCCTCAGTAGAATAGTCCGTCAGCAAGTACTCGGGAAAGTTGGCGGCAATTTAGCCCGCTCATAATGTTGATGGAAAATGTTCGTCGGCAAGTTTTAATAAAAAAAAAAAATTGGTTTTTTTATTTGTTGACAGAAAAGTAGTCGTCGGCAATATTAAAAAAAAAAATTCAATTTTTCGTGTTCAAGCTAAATTGTATCTTGCCAATAAATTAGTAGCAAAATGCTATATCTGGTCGGGTACAATTATTAAGATACATACACTATAAAAGAACACAAAAATACCGACAAACATTAACGACGGAAAGCAACCATCGGTAAATGCCCAGTCTAACCGATGGCATCACCGACGAACGCTACCCCTCAGTAGAATAGTCCGTCAGCAAGTACTCGGGAAAGTTGGCGGCAATTTAGCCCGCTCATAATGTTGATGGAAAATGTTCGTCGGCAAGTTTTAATAAAAAAAAAAAATTGGTTTTTTTATTTGTTGACAGAAAAGTAGTCGTCGGCAATATTAAAAAAAAAAATTCAATTT
>BMAC01000005.1:916247-950956 GCA_014905375.1 Phtheirospermum japonicum | reverse complement strand
AACACTAGAATGGAATTAAGCACATATTTGTTATCTCCAAGGAATGATTGATGTGGGGCAATTTTATCCCATAAATTCAAAACATGAGTTAACTGGTTTCGCAGATGCAGGTTATCTAGCAGAGCCCCATAAGGCTAAATTATAGACCTGCTATGTCTTTACGACTAGCACTGTCAATGGGTCAAAGCCCGCGGGCTGGCCTGTCAGCCCGAGCAAACGGGCGGACCTGGTATTCTATTTCTCAGGCCCGTTTGATCGCAGGCTTTTTTGGCCCACCCCGTTCAACCTGCGGGTTTTCACGGGCCGGAGCGGGCTGGCCCGTTTTCATTTTTTTTTTTTATAAAATTTAAAATTAGAATTTATATGGTTAAAATTGAAATAAAAAATGAAGAAATATTTGTATTTTTTTATTTCCTATTTGTCCGTTAGAAAACTTTAAATATTATAGTAGTTTTTTATTTTTTAATTAAATTTTAATATAAAAATATAATTTTATAAAAAATAAAAATAAAATAGTCTGGCCCGCGGGCTGGCCCGTTGACCCGAGCCTCTAATCAAGGGCTGCGGACTTAGGATTTCCCGACCCGCGGAAAAATGGACCAGGCCCATCCCGCCCCGTTTTGGGGCAGCCGTGATGGGCCGGAGCGGGCCGGGGTGGGCTGGCCCGTTTGACAGTACTATTTACGATCGGCGGTACTGTAATGTCCTAGCGTTCCCAAAAGCAATTAATAGTTGTCACATCTTCAAATCATGTCGAGATCATTGCACTACATGAAGCAAGTAGATGATGTGTATGGCTTAGTGTCACACGGTTAAGTTTCGCCCACAAATTTTCGGCAAGTTTTCACCGTCGTGCGGCCTGGTTCATGCACAAACCAGTCAGCCAATCTCTCGCACTAACACTCGTGTTTAATTATTTTAGTGCACTCAAKTAATCACGCAAGCAAGCCAAAGGTAATATACGCAAGCAGCACAATACGTAAATGAAAGGCAATACACAGCACATACGGGCAATGCCCAACCTTTATATTATTCCTCAATTTCAATACAAAGGATATGCCTAAAGCTCACGCGAACATCTCTCGCGCGAACATGCTGCTAATGGCACTATTTATAGCCTAAACTATGCAGAGGACATCCCCCAACCGCTGGGTTAATTCGGATCAATAGTGTCTTGCCAGATGTCGAGCTGCATCTATGCATAACCGCCCGCCAATCAGATTCCCGCCGAGTGTTTGAACGGTTCCATGCGTAACCGTTCTTCACGTGCATCGCCCGTGCACTCTTGGTAACTGCTTTTCCCGGCACCGATTTCGGAGACCCGCCTTGTATACGCTCGCCCTCACGTGCATCGCCCGTGCACAAGCATAACTGCTTATTTCGGCACCAAATGCGGCGCGCGCGTCCGTACTACGCGTTCTTGGATTCCAGCTTGTTGATCACGTGAGACCACGTGACCAACCCTTCTCGACTTCCCACTAAGTATCGCATCATGCTCGAATAATCCGCCTGATAATTCCCAGTGCTGCGCAGCGTCGCAAGTCACTCGGCCAATCTGCCGAGCACCTGCGCACCGCGCCCGTCCGAAAGCCAATGTTGCGCAGCGTCGCAGGCTACTCGGCTAAGCTGCCGAGCGCCTGCGCGCTTTGCCCGTCCGAAACCCAAAATCTCGCAACCGTCCGACACCATCCGACATTATCCCGCGTCTGTGCGTAAGGGCCAACTCCCTTTCGCCTACTTGCCAGTTTCCCTGACTTAGTGCCGCACCGTGCCGGCACTCTTGGGCCAATGGTGCGCCCAGCTGCGCACCATGGCCGATACCCCAAATCTAAGGGGGTAACAAACCACCCCCACTTGAAGAGTCCGACGTCCGCGTCGGAAGTGGAGTGTCCTTGTCTTTCCCTTTCCAGTACCTCTCAATGCACTTTTTGAATTGCCATAAGTCAACCCCTTTTTTCAATGTCGCATCCGACTTCGAACCATTGGACTAGATATTCAACCCTCTGATTTTTCTTACTCTGCCCAAACTTTCGGTGATCCAGAATTCTCGCAACATCCTTGTTGTATTGCTGTCGCACGACTGGAGGAGCACGCAACGCCTGCCTCCTCGATTCATCATCCAAGTCTTCGTGAAATTTCTTCAGAAAACTGACATGAAATGTAGGGTGTACTTTCAATCTTTTCGGCAATTTCAAACGATAAGCCACAGCGCCCACTTTCTTCACAATCTCAAACGGGCCATCGTACTTAGGAATGAAGCCCCGATGTACAACTTTCGCGCTTATCTTTTTCCAGATTTGTGGAGTAAGTTTTAGCAACACTTTCTCCCCAACATCATACTCGACTTTCCACCTACCCTGATTCACATTTTTAATCATCCTTTTCTGGGCTTTGGTAAGACTGTCTTTCGCATCGTCAATCAATTCTTGTTTTTCCCTCGCAAACCGATATGCCGCGGGACATCTGCCCCCTGTATTTTGTACTGCAATCTCATGAGGCGTCTTCGGCTGTTCTCCTTGAATAAGCTCGAATGGACTCATGCCCGTCACCGAGGATCTGTGCAAATTATAACAAAACTGCGCAATGTCCAGCAATTCAACCCAATTTTTCTGACTCGCCGTCACATAATGCCTCAAGTATTCTTCTAGCAGTTGGTTCATCCTTTCGGTCTGTCCGTCAGTTTGGGGATGATTCGCCGTCGAGAATTTTAATTCCGTCCCCATCATCTTGAACAAAAAAGTCCAAAACCGTCCCGTGAACCGAGTATCTCTATCACTGATTATATCTTCTGGAATGCCAAAGTACTTGATCACATTTTTGAAATAGCTCAGCGGCAACTTCTGCAGGGCATGCACTCGGTGCAGCCGTAAAGACAGCATATTTCGAAAATCGGTCAACAACAACAAAAATCGATGCCTTACCCTCGCTCTTCGGAAAACCTGAAATAAAGTCCATGGACACGGACTGCCACGCCCGTTCAGGTATAGGCAGGGGCTGCAACAATCCTGTCTCCTTCTTTTTCTCGAACTTGTCCACTTGGCACACCAAGCAAGTGCGAACGTAAGACTGAATGTCCTGCTCCATTTTTGGCCAATAATATCGACGAGATAATAATGCATACATTCGATCCATTCCTGGATGTCCAGCCCACTGAGGATCGTGGGTTTCCCTCAGCAATAGGCGTCGCAAAGGCCCACTTGGGACATAGGCCTTTTCCCCCTTCGCATACAATATTCCGTCATCTAACCAATATTTCCGCACAAGACCTTCCTTCACTTGTTCCACCAGTTTTTTATAAGTTTCGTCATTCTTAGATGCCTCACAAATTTTATCAATCAGATCAGATTCCACAATCGTCAATGCGGTCACATACTCAGTCACCTTCCGGCTCAGGGCATCCGCAACGTTATTATGTATGCCCGGACGGTGCACCCAATCGAAGTCAAATTCCCCCAAATACTCTTGCCAACGCGCCTGTTTTGGCAACAGCTTCTTCTGTGTTTTAAAGTAAGTGTTGGCAATATTGTCGGTCACAACTGTGAACTTCGTACCCATCAAATAGTGTTTCCACGCTTCCAAGCAATGAATCACAACTGTCATTTCTTTTTCGTGAGTGCTGTAACGTACCTCCGCATCTTTAAGCTTCCTGCTCTCAAAAGCAATGGGGTGCTTTTCTTGCACTAGCACCCCGCCAATGGCCCGATCCAACGCATCAACCTGCACCTCAAAAGGTAGCTCAAAGTCAGGCAACCGTAATACAGGCTCGGAAGATATGGATTTCTTCAATCCCTCGAATGCATCCCGACACTTGTCTGTCCATTCCCATTTTCTTTCCTTCTTGAGTAATTCAGTCAATGGACTTGCAATCTTTGAGTATCCCTTTATGAACCTGCGGTAATAGTTCGCCAATCCCAAGAATGAACGCAACTCAGTCACTTTCGAAGGAGCCTGCCAATCCACCACGGCTTGCACCTTCTTCCGATCCATCATAATCCGTCCCTGGCTAATTATATGGCCCAGAAACGTGATTTGCTCGCGACAGAATTCACACTTTTCTTTCTTTGCAAACAGTTTATATTCTCTTAATTTCTGAAAAACTCGTCTCATGTGATTCACGTGGTCCTCCAAGGACTCACTATATACTACAATGTCATCAAGATATACAATAACAAACCGATCTAGATACTCGTACAACACATCGTTCATTAATTTGCAAAATGTTGTTGGGGCATTAGTCAAGCCGAAAGGCATTACCAAAAATTCGTAAGAACCGTACCTCGTTACGCACGTGGTTTTGGCCTCATCCCCGGGAGCAATTCGCACCTGCCAATAACCTGCCCTTAGATCGATCTTCGTATAGTACCGCGCCTTCGTAAGTTTGTCAAAGAGGTCGAGCACATTAGGGATCGGATATTTATTTTTGATAGTCACCTTGTTTAGTGCTCGATAGTCAACACACATCCTCATCGATCCGTCCGATTTCTTTGAAACAGCACAGGGGACCCATAGGGAGCCTTAGATGGTTGGATCATTCCCGCATCCAATAGCTCGTTCAATTATTTTCGCAACTCCGCCAATTCTGATGGACCCATCCGATACGGAGGTTGAGATGGGGGTTTTGTCCCCGGTTCCAGCTCAATCGAGTGATCAATCGCTCTTCTCGGTGGTAACTCCTTCGGCAGTTCGGGCGGCATTACATCCTCGAACTCCGCTAACAAACTTGCGACCTCATCCGGCACATTCTCAAAAACATCGGGTTTGACCTCAACAAGGGCCGTGAGGTATGTAACTTGGCCTTGTTTCAAACCTGCTTTCAGCTGTAATGCTGAAATCATCCCCGACTCTCCGGTTGTTCGCTCTGCGTCATACATGCCCCGCACGAAGGACGGCGTTTGCTCATCTCCGATAAATAGCCCGCCCAAATAAGGCATTACCGCACACTTAGCCGACACAAGGAACTCAGTTCCTAGAATCACATCAAAGTCGTCAAGAGTAATCACTGACATCGGACAACGCCCCTTCCACGTGCCCACCTTCAAATCAACATCAGCAACACCCTTCACTGGTTTTGCTTCAGAATTCGCCGCCTTTATCCGACGACCGTTCGGTTATACATTTAATCCCAAATTCCCAATCATCCTGTCCGACACAAAGTTGTGAGATGCCCCCGAGTCAATCATCGCCAAGATGTTTCTGCCATTTATCACAACTTTAACGAACATCAATCCCCATTTTGCTTCCTTCTCCTCCATTGCGTTAATCAACTGCAACGGATTCACGCGAGACGGTCCAGCCTCATTCAATCCCACATTCGAGTCCTCAACGAGGGCATTTAGTTTCCCTCGTTTCGGACAATCTCTCATCCGATGGTCGCCACTGCATAGATAGCAGCCTTTATTCGTTCTATCGATAACAAGGGGCTTAGTAAACTCTTGGGTTTTGGTTTTCACCTCGTATTTCTTCTTTTTAAACTTTCCCTCCTTCCCAAATTTGTTTGGCTTACCCTTGTCTTTCGCCACCTCCTTATTATTCCGAGTATGGTCCGGGGCTCTGACAACACGAAAATCAACCAACCTATCCGCAGCAGCAATAGCCGATGGTAAATCCTTGACCCCTTGCCTACGCAACTCGGCTTGGGCCCAAGTCTGCAATCCCACCATAAAATTATACAGCTTATCCTCATCGGACATGTCCCTGATGTCCAACATCAGCGAACTAAACTCCTTCACATATTCACGAACCGATCCCACATGTTTCAGCTTCCGGAGATTATCCCGTGCAAGCCAGGCCGTATTGCACGGAAGGAATTGATCCTTCAGCTCTTCTTTCAGCCGTTCCCACGAATCAATTGGATCACGCGCGGCACTAGCGACATCAGATAGCCGCGTGCGCCACCATAGTTTCGCATCACCACACAAATACATACTGGTGATCGAAACTTTTTCCTCTTCCGAGATATGTGAAGCCTTGAAATAATTCTCCATATCCCACAAGAAATTCTCGAGTTCCTTGGCGTTTCTTTCACCACCAAAGGATTTTGGTTCAGGAACTCTTACTTTGGACGACGAGGAACGTACGTCTACTGGCCCATTATTGACGGATCTTTTCAGCAAATTCAAGTCCGTCTTCAGTATATCCCATTTAATTTCAATCGCTTCAGTAACGGACTCCATCTCTTTCCTAACCGTCAATAACCGTCCCTCAAGTGCTCCCGGCAACCCATCCATAGCTTTCTGCAAATCGTCAAGGTGTTGGAACACTTGTTTTCCCAGCGGCGTCGCTGGTGGTGGTCCAATAAAAGTCTCAGCCCTCTCCATCCTCGCCTCGAGAGCGAGGACTCTATCCAGCAGCGGATTTCGTTCTCCCATCACGAACTAATATCAGAACCAAAAGAGGCTCTGATACCAGTTGTCACACGGTTAAGTTTCGCCCACAAATTTTCGGCAAGTTTTCACCGTCGTGCGGCCTGGTTCATGCACAAACCAGTCAGCCAATCTCTCGCACTAACACTCGTGTTTAATTATTTTAGTGCACTCAACTAATCACGCAAGCAAGCCAAAGGTAATATACGCAAGCAGCACAATACGTAAATGAAAGGCAATACACAGCACATACGGGCAATGCCCAACCTTTATATTATTCCTCAATTTCAATACAAAGGATATGCCTAAAGCTCACGCGAACATCTCTCGCGCGAACATGCTGCTAATGGCACTATTTATAGCCTAAACTATGCAGAGGACATCCCCCAACCGCTGGGTTAATTCGGACCAATAGTGTCTTGCCAGATGTCGAGCTGCATCTATGCATAACCGCCCGCCAATCAGATTCCCGCCGAGTGTTTGAACGGTTCCATGCGTAACCGTTCTTCACGTGCATCGCCCGTGCACTCTTGGTAACTGCTTTTCCCGGCACCGATTTCGGAGACCCGCCTTGTATACGCTCGCCCTCACGTGCATCGCCCGTGCACAAGCATAACTGCTTATTTCGGCACCAAATGCGGCGCGCGCGTCCGTACTACGCGTTCTTGGATTCCAGCTTGTTGATCACGTGAGACCACGTGACCAACCCTTCTCGACTTCCCACTAAGTATCGCATCATGCTCGAATAATCCGCCTGATAATTCCCAGTGCTGCGCAGCGTCGCAAGTCACTCGGCCAATCTGCCGAGCACCTGCGCACCGCGCCCGTCCGAAAGCCAATGTTGCGCAGCGTCGCAGGCTACTCGGCTAAGCTGCCGAGCGCCTGCGCGCTTCGCCCGTCCGAAACCCAAAATCTCGCAACCGTCCGACACCATCCGACATTATCCCGCGTCTGTGCGTAAGGGCCAACTCCCTTTCGCCTACTTGCCAGTTTCCCTGACTTAGTGCCGCACCGTGCCGGCACTCTTGGGCCAATGGTGCGCCCAGCTGCGCACCATGGCCGATACCCCAAATCTAAGGGGGTAACACTTAGATATATGACTCAACACAACCAAAGGAACTAGTGGACTGACATTAAATAAAGAACCGACAATAATATTTGAAGACAACACCGCATGTATTGCTCAAATCGAGAAAAGTTATATTAAGGGCGACAGAACGAAACATATCCCCCCAAGTTCTTCTCAAATACTCAGAAAATCAAAAAGTCTAAGAAGATCAATATTCAATATGTACGATCTAATGATAATGTAGCAGACCTATTTACGAAGGCGCTCCCCACTATAATCTTCAGGAAATATGTTCACAAAATGGGATGTGACACCTACGAGACTTATGCAAATAAACCCTTTGTTAAACTTGAGGGGGAGCTTACATAGTTGTACTTTTTTTCCCACATCCCTGTTCCTAATAAGTTTTTTAACGAGGCAATCGAAGCATAGAAGGTGGAGTTAAACTATGTACTCTTTTTCCCTTTTGTCCGATTTTCTCTCATTTGATTTTTTCATCTTAATGTTATAATGAGGCACATTTATTCAATTTACAATAGTACTATAATCATGAAAATATATTATAAAATATGAATCATAACACATCATTTCATAGTCCAAACCACAATATATGAATAGTATAGATAATAATATTTAAGGTGACACATTAATTACTTACACTGTATAATTCATTTAATAATTCCGACTATAGAAGGTGAAAATTATATTGGTTTTGTAACCCAAAAGAGAGATAATATCACCCCTATATAATAATATAAAATCTTCCAAACCTATGTGTCTGCTTCGTATGCTTCCTTTGGCAAATAAAAAATTCGGGTGTTTCGTTTGCTTATGTGTCATCCGAGCCTAATATTTAACTAATTTAATACTTTTCTTTTTATTGTATCTTACCTAATTTAATTATTTTATTATATTTTTTCTTATTCAATACTTTTCTTTGATTCTCCTAGTATGAAAATATAAATAAGTCATATATAATTAATAGATAATATCTAAATTAGTTATTTTAATTAAAAGACAAACTACATATGAAATAATTTTAATTACAAGAAAATAATTAAATAAGTTTATTGACAATAGAATTTAAAATAATTTTATTTTTGGAGTCTCAAATATTTCATATAGGTAAAATATGAGTTATTATTTACAATAATCTAAGTGTGTAACTAAATATTAGTAATGTATTCAATCTAAAAATAAAAATATTAAATTATATACTAATAATTAATTAACATTAATTAGATATCAGTACAATGCGACGCGGGTTGAGAGTATGACATCTTGTAAATATCTCAAAATATATAACTAATATTTATTAACTAATTTATTCTAAACATTAATATATGAAATAATTTAATAATAATTAATAAAATAGATGTTAGTCACGGGTTTCGAATATGACGCCTTTTGAATTTTTGTAAGTATGTAATTAAGATTATTAATGAATTTATCTAAACATCAAATACAAAATTATTTAATATTTATAATAATTAATAAATAGATTATACATGTACAAGGCATAGGTTGAGAATAGATTATTTTAATTTTTTATTATTGATTTATAATTTTGACATTATCACAAATATTTTTTATATTTATCTATTGATAAGTCCCGTGTAATACACGGGTGTTAAACAAGTATATATTAATGCAAAATTCTCCTAATCTATGTGTCTGCTTCGTATGCTTCGCTTGGATAATAAAAATCTTTGGTGTTTCGTTTGCTTATGTGTCATCCAGGCCTAATATATACCTAATTTAATATTTTTCTTTTATTGTATCTTGCCTAATTTAATATTTTTCTATTATTATATTTTGTCTAATTCAATATTTTCTTTTATTATATTTTTTCTTATTCAATAATTTTCTGTTATACTCCTAATATAAAAATATAAATATAAATAAAGTTATATATAATTATAGAAAAAAAACTCGAAAATAGAAGTTTTAATTAAAAGAAAATTTACATATGAAATAATTTTAATTACAAAAAAACTTATTTATGAAAATAATTAAACAAATTGAATTTATAATGAAGTTGAAATAATTTATTTTTGGAATTTTATGTATTTTTATAGGTAAATTGTGATATATTTGCGATAATTGGAGTATGTAACTAAATATTAGTAACGAATTCAATCTAAATATTAAAAAAATAAAATTATATTATAATAATTAATTAATATTTATTAGACAACGACACAATGCAAGAAGACTTGAGAGTATGACACCGTTTGAATTTTTCAAAGCATGTAACTATAAATATTAATAAAATTAAGCTAAATATAAAAACATAAGTTGAATTGATAATAATTAATTAATATAGATTAGAGACGGGTTGAGAATATGACATCTTTTTGAATTTTTATAAGTATGTAAATATAATTATTAATTAATCTAATCTAAATATTAAGATATAATATTAATTACTCCCTCCGTCCCGTTCTATTTGTCGCAGTTAAGCATTTCATGTAGATTAAGAAATATGAGTGGTGTTATAATTATAGGTATCAAATAACCATAATCCTTTTATTTAAAATAATTAAAAGTGTAGAATAAGAAAGGTAGGAGTAAAAGCAATAAAATAACATTTATTTTTTATTGGGAAAATAAAAAGTAAGATTACCTCTTGAAAATATAAATGCTACAGATAGAACGTATCAAAAAAATTTCAAATTGCAACAGATAAAATGGGACATGGGGAGTAATAATTATAATAATTAATAAATTGAACAAGTTACAGGTTGAGAACACATCTTTTCAATTTTTTATTTTTAAAACTAGTGCTTAACCCGTGCGATGCACGGAGCAAATTGAAATGGATGGTGTAAATTTATTCGATGTAGGTGTAACATTATTGATTTATTAATGTAATATAATAACTTAAAATACTCAAGTCACGATTACTGGTCAACACGAGCAAATTTAAAATAAATAGTGTGGATATACGCACCTCGTTATTTATTAGTTCACCTCACTAAAAATGTAATCACAAAAATGTTAATATTATCCTTAAACCCTACACCCCAAATACTTCATCTCCTTCAACTCTCCACCACCACTCCAGCCGTCACCCGTCACTGTCGTCACTGCCATGGCCGCCGTCTATTGAATAACATAACAAAACATGCACACATAATTACGTTGTCGTGCCATTAAAGAAATAAAAGGAAAAAAAATATCTTGAAAAAAATTCGTTCGAACCAAACTTCCGAATACAAATAAATATTGAAAGAATCGGTTCGAATGTAAAATACAATTGTGGAAAATTAATGCGTACACAAAACACATGTTTGAGAAATTGATCTGAATGCCACCTTTAAGGTTAAAAAAGTGTTTTTCAATTTTTTTTTTCCGAATAACGTCGTATTGTTCGATTAAAAAGTTTAAACACATGACATATGCTTGAGAAACCAGAGACAAACACCCCTATTTTACATCTGTTTCTTACCCTTTGTTGCCCAGATCCGTCACTTACCTTTAACCACCCATCATCATTTTTTCTTCTTCTTGTTTGACAGTGTGATGGACGATGATATCGACAGAGTTAGAGTTGTGGTGAAGGGTTGGAGAAGATGATGTGGTTGGGGATGTAGAATTTTGTGGGGTGGGGGTGGGTGGGTGTAATTTTGTTGATTTTTTCTTATTGTGGTGAACTCGTGAATAGATGGAGTGTGTATATCGGTGCCCTAAAACAAATTAAAGGTAAATATCTCCACATTGATATATTATGAAACAATTTTTTGCAGACTACAATATATGTTAAGCTATAGTTTAACTTGTTATCATCACATGACAATAGTTTCAAACTCTCCCATTTAGTTAGTTGCGAAACTATCATCTCCTTGTTTAGTCTTTGTATTCAAAGACAAAGTGAATATCGTATAATAAGTTTAGGCTTTTCTAATTATCGTTATCAATTGTATTTGTTTGTCAACATGTACCCCAATGTTTATCATTAGATTATTTCATAATTCAATCACATCAATCTGTTTGAGTACAACTTAATAATTTAGTTGTACTTTAGTCTTACTTTGTTGTATGTTTTATTTTAGATATAATTTATATCAACGTAATTATACAATTATCAAATAAACCTTTAACCAATAAAAATATGATACTTGTAATATAATTTGAAAAATAAATAAAATCAACTGAGTAAATATAAAAAACTATATTTAGATTATAAATATATATTAATTAAATTGAAAAAGTCACAAAAACCATATATATTATAAATAATATAAAATAAGTCCTGAAATATATGAAAATTAGATTAAAATATTATGAATTCAAAATAATTATTTAATAATAATAAAAATAAAGAAATGTTATAAATCATAAAATAATATGAAATATGTTAAATATATATAAGAAATATATTTTATATACAAAACTTATCAAATAATTTTTAAAAAAATTATGAAGATAGTAATAGTATAAATACTATAAAATAAATATTATTTTACAATAATTCTATAGAATAAAATAAAAATAATTTAAATACTGAATAATCATTTACTAAATCCTAAAAATAACTAAACATACTTAAATGCTATAAATAATAAGATAATCAGAAAAAATATGAATTTAGTTAAATAATATAACATATATGATTTAATTATAAATGGCTCTTAATAATTTTTAAAATGAAATAATATATAAATATAAATATTATAATATAATATAATAATATAAATATGAAATTATTTTGAAATCTGATAAAAATATAATACAATTATCATCAATTTTTAAATATTTATTTTAAAGACACTGAAAGAATAAATTGAAAATAGTGATAAAATAAATTAAATAAATATATAAATTTTAATTTTAAATAATATTTTATCTATTCAAAGTTGATAATAAAACAATAACAAAGATCAATAAGTTATAAGTATAATAAAATAAATATTAAATATTTTAAAACAGAAAGCAATATACTTAGTTAATGGTATATTATAAAAAATTATCTCCTCAATCTAAAAAATAAAATAATATATAAATATTGTAAAAATAAATAAAATACTACAAAAATGAAAAAAGAGATACCAATTAAAATAGGCATCATATTAAATTTTAAATAAAGGCCTTTGTATTCTATTTTATTATAGTTTTTTTTTAATTAGCCCGGTAATTGACTCGGGATGGTCACTGAGTAATTTAACCACCAAGGCATCGAGTCAGTTGATGAACCCCATAATAAATTTAAATCTATATATAGATTTAAGTTTATACGAAAGTAATTATATAACCAAGAGTAATAAATCATTTATGTGTAAATTTATAACGTTAAATATATAAAGTCATAGTAATTAGTCACAAATTCTTAATATACAAACGTTCATAAATAATTATTTAGTTTAAAATTTTAAAATAATGTATTGAATTCTTTATACTATGCGATTATATAATTAATTTTTTTTATTTTGCCCACATATAATTTTGACTTCAAATTTAATCAGAATAATTTTATAAAGTTATTTACATTCACTTATGTTCATAATATAAATTTTTAATCTTTTCTTAGAAAAACGAAAAAATGAAAAGAAAAAAAGGTGTCATTGTCAAGTTTGTGATGCGTTTAGGGTTAAAGTTTGGGTTATCCGAGTTTTACTCGAGCCACATATAGAAAATTGAAAGATATGACGATATTAGGTTTGTCCTCGTATCACTTGGTCTGGTCAACAAATAAAACTATGGAAGAAAAGACAAGTTCTTGTTACCGATTATAATTTTTTCTTTTTTGTCTTCGTTGAATCAATTTTCTGTTTGTACTCGTACTATCTTTTTTTTTAGTTAACAATATTATCAAATAAAATTTTAAAATAAAATTATAAATTTTTATCTTTTTGTTATTCATTTGATTTTTTCCCAATTTTTTATATTATATTATATTTCTTGTAATTTTTTATTTTTATATTTAGTTAATAATTTTTTATAGTTTAATGGTACTTTTTTGTAGTTATGAATTCATATTTAATTTTATAATATTAGCAACTTTTTGATTTGTTCTTTTTTTTTTTGTATTTATTAAATAAATATTTATAATCTAATTATAAGTCCTTATATTTTATTTATAATATAAATAAATTTATTTGCTATCATTGACATATTTATATTTGGATTTACTTTTTTGGGTTTTGCAGATTTATAAACTAATTATTTAGATTTATTTATATATTATATATTTATATTTATATTTTATTTTTGAGATTTCTTGCACACACACACACACAATATTTTTGTAGTTGCTATTATTGTTTATTTTATTTTATATTTTTATCAATTCTCTTTTTTATTTTTATGTTTAATAATTTTATAGAATCTAATTATAAATTTCTTTGAGTTAATTTAACTTATTTTTGAATTTTTTTCTTTAACTTTATTTTGATTGTTGAATCCTCTATTTTGTTTCATATTTATTATACAAATATTTATAGTTTAAATATAAGTTCTTATATTTTTATCTATACGATTTTATTAATATTTCCCATTTTGTTTTAAAGCATTTGAAAATGTTTATGTTTTACTTTTGCTTTTTTGGGTTTTACGAATTTATTAACTAATTATTTACATATATTTATATATTTATTTTAAATAATTTTTTATATTTTATATTTTCTTCAAAAAAATTATATTATTTTTATTTTTCTCAGATTTTATTTATAATTATAAATAATTCTTCTATATATTTGATATTTTCTTTACATAAATCATAATCTCCAAAAGAATATTTACATAAATAATTAAATAAATAATAAATATGTATACTACAAATAGTAAGTAAAATGGGCGGGAAAACTTTGAGAAATATTTTTAGAAATGCTAGCCTTTATATATATATATATATATATATATATATATATATTTACAGGCCATGATCATTAAGGCCTATACGAGAAGACTATGTAATTTTTATAAATATTTTTTATATTTAGGCCCCGTTTGGTAAACAATGGATTGAGGTAAAATTAGAGGATTTGACTCAATTGAGAGGATTGACCAGTCAAATCCTCTAATTGATATTTTTGGTAAACAGAGGTTACAATTAGCTTTTTGGGTCCAAAAAACTAATTTTGAAAAAGCTCCATATAGGAGCTTTTTGAGAATAGCGGTTTTAAAAATAAACTGATATGACAATTTTGTCCTCAAATTACAAAAAAAAAAAAGAATTATTAATTTACATGCAAAAATTATTTACAATTAAATAATAGTAATAATTATCCAAATTAAATTTAATATATTAAAATTTTACGACTTTAGAAGTTTTTATAAATAACAATTTTTAAATAATGATTATTTCTTTCCGTAAAAGTTACTTTAATTATTCAATTATTATAAATTTATGTTATTAATAAAAGAAATACTCAACAATAAATTGTGTGAATACCCCTTTTTTGTCATTTTACCCGATCAAACAGCTATTAGCTCTCAAATATTTACCAAACACTTTTATACAAACTACTAATACAATCAGCTAGTCAAATCAGTTAATGAAATCAGATATCCACTAATGCAATCAGCTATCCGTTGATTGCCAAACATGGCCTCAGTTTTTTTAAATATCGTGTAATAAAGTAGTTTTAATTAAGAAAGAATACATAAAAATCTTGATGGCAGATCCCGTAATTCCACCCGTAATGAGTCCCAAATTCGAATCCCATCCTGAGAAAATATCTTCTCAGTTTCTTCATTTCTCGAACCTTCTCCGGAGTCAGACTCCATCTCCTTCCTCTCAGATATTTTTCTCTCTCCACAGTAAATAGCCCTTTATGTTATTTCTTCTGAATTTAGCATTTCTTTTCTAGTATTCCGTGGCTGCTTTAAGC
Source organism: Phtheirospermum japonicum (assembly GCA_014905375.1). Classification (NCBI taxonomy): domain Eukaryota; kingdom Viridiplantae; phylum Streptophyta; class Magnoliopsida; order Lamiales; family Orobanchaceae; genus Phtheirospermum; species Phtheirospermum japonicum. The sequence continues at coordinate 935,693 of BMAC01000005.1, read as the reverse complement.
CAAAGCCGAATCCGTCGTGATTCTGTTTGTCTGTAAATGTTCCGTATCTGCAAACCATTGCTGTCTAATACCTTAAATATCAATTGATCAGCGATAATTGGAAGGTGTTGAAGTTTACCGGGTTCGGATTATGGATCGAGAGGGAGGATCCGGCGGCAGCGGGTCCTGTTGCTATTACTCCGTGCTTGGGATTCGCAAGGACGCCTCCTTCTCAGATATTCGTTCAGCTTACCGCAAGCTCGCTCTGGTAAATTTATTTTTTTTACTCCGTTCATTTTGTTTTTTCTAAATGATAAATAAATGGAGCCGATTTTTCTGTCACGGATTAAATTTGAGATTTTTAGCTGTTACTTCAATATCTCAATTAATCCTCTCCCTTTTCCTAATATTTTATTTCTTTTTTTCTTTTGTTAATTGGTTTTTATGGTGTGAAGAAATGGCACCCAGACAGGTGGACAAAGAACCCCTCCGCCGCCGGAGAAGCCAAACGCCGCTTTCAGAAAATCCAAGAAGCATACGCCGGTTCAATATAAAATTAATTGATTTTTTTTATTAAAAAAATTCAAACTTGAAATGAAATTATTTTGAGATTGATTGATTGATTTACGTGAATTTTGTGCAGTGTTGTCTGATAAGGGGAAGAGAACAATGTACGACGCAGGATTTCTCGATCTCTTTGAGGAAGACGAGGTGCGTGCCAAAAAATATCTCAGATATTTCTCTCTCTACATATGTCTTTGTCGCCTCCCCACGGCCATTTTTGCTTTTCACACACCAAACATTAGACGCATCTTGGACCTTTTGTTCCTTTTGCATTCGAAGTAGTTAGTTTTGATTGGAATATTTGTATTCTTGAAATCTCATATAATTGTTTTTTTTGGCAATAGTAATTGCTACGAATATGATTCTGATTTGTCCCAAATCGTATTTACATTTTAAATAATTTGATTCTCCTGTTCACAATAAATATATTTCACTAATTGTATTCTACTGTTTCCAATTTCCATTACACACAGGTAAATGGCATGATTATCAAGATATGTTGAAGAAAAATCCATTATACAACATAACACATAAACATGTTTCATTAATTATTGATACAAACTTTACTTTTATTTTATATTTAGTATAAAATTTATTATCTAAACATGTAATGGCAATAGTTATTTGAAAATTAATACTTGAAAGGATCATGAAGGAATGATAAACACAATAAGATTTCATTGTTTTTACGGTGTATCAGGGTTAATCATTTCAAGTATAATAAATTATTAAAATAAAATCCTATTTCCTAAAACACAATATTGTTAGTTATTATTTGCCTTTTGTATCATTTACCACTCATAATATAGAGTTGGTAATTTCTTTGATAATGTGTTGGCACAGGGGATGGGGGATTTCCTGCATGATTTGACGAATATGATGGAACAAAACGTTGGGTCTAAGGTACGGAATTTCATTCCATTTCCAAGGGTATCATAGTAAATTAACAATGCGCTAATTTTCGTTATAAAACAAAAAATTATTTGCCAAAGGCCGAGAGCTTAGAGGATCTGCAGAAAACATTTGTGGATTTGTTTGGTGAGGACCTGGCAAATATGATTGAGGAGAGAGATGATCCAGTGGTAACAAAGAGGGCACGCGATAGTGGGAGAAATGTACGAGCTACACCAAAGAAGCGCAACATGTGCGTTTGACTATAGTGCCCCTGGCAAGCAAGATGTTATGTCGTCATTTTCCTTACCTATAGTTGTAACATTGATTTAGTTAGTTGTCGGGGTGGAGGAATAGATTTGGAAATTGAAGTGGTTTTTTTAGTTTGGTTGTGCTCACAAACACCGCCTACGGTTCAAAAATGAAAAAATCAACCTCAATTATTGGCTATTTAGCCACTGCTTTCCTTAATATTTTTTTGTTACTATGATTAATGACATTTCTGTAGGTTTTATGATTATTGTTTGTTTTCAAAACTATGGTTTTGGTCGGTAATTTTTTTTAAGTTCGAGTTTTGGCTCCTTTAATTTGAACTGCTTGTTTGAATTTTATAGATATAAACACATAAAATTCATTACATATCCTAAAACATGCGGAATAATTCTAGGATATAAACATTACCATTTAATCATCAAAGATTTATGGATTAAAGGAATACCTGGATCCATAGTTGTAATAGTCGTAATTCATATGCAGAAATCAACTCCCGTAACACGAGAAGGGACTCCTAATCCAAAAGCAAGAACAAAACAATGTACGATTTAGTATATTGGGGACTATAACCCATAATCTTCTAAATTGATACTATCAGGTATTTACTCATTAAGTTCATATCAAATTTCAGTAGTCATAAGACTATTACGTTAATTAGAACACTTAATTAAGTCCAATAATAATAATAATAATAATAATAATAATATATTGACGAATATAATTGCAATTAAAATATGTTGCCCACTTCTTGGAAATTAATAAATTTCCAACCGTTTCCCACTTGGGCTACATATTGTTTCTCGAACAATTATATTACTTTATGTGTACACCTTACACCATTTATTCAACAACAATCTCGTCCATCTCATATAATATCAATGAGAATATCACGTTTTTCATCACACTAAATATCGTGAATCAACCATGATAATCACCATACTAATCTGCTCAATGACAAATCAAATATGGTGAGTATCATGGAAATAATGTGATGTGATGTGCATATTTCCAAATAGTCCAACTTTAGTGAGATCAAACCATAAATAATGCAAAACATTACAAACAAATATAATGAGTTCAAAATACCATCAACTTTATTATGCAGAAAACCGAAGGTATCAGAAGTTTAACAAAAGTACATAGAATACAAACTCCCACTAAGGTAATATCCATAGTAACACTCGTGAGCGCAATCTCCCACCAAACTAAACTAAGGTAATATCCCTAGTAACACTTAGTGAGCGCAATGCAATGCTTGTTAAATACCTCATGTGTTAACGCCTTAATTAATGAATTTGCTCACATAAATTCATCCTTATGTGTTCATGAAAAATTTGAAATATTTCCTTTATCAACAAAAAAACTTGTTGTATTGACGAATTAGTCTTTTTTCGTTTTTTTTATCAAAAGGTAAAGTATAGTGAATATATATATATATATGGAAGGGTTTTAAATGAGAATCTCTCTATTATTTGAAAATTTAATATCAACCGTGAGTCTTTAATCTGATCAAGTGGATGAACCATTTTTTTTCTTATTGACAAAAGTACTTAGAATTGTATATAAAACACTATTGAGATATATAATAAAAGCATTTAAATTATATAATAAAAATATAAATTATCGGGTTTTCATATAAGGTTGGGTTCTCATTCAAACCCAACCCTCTGTGTGTGTGTGAACCTTCAGATTGATTGCCCGAATACGAATACATTTCACGTTTATTAGTAGGCAACATACAATTATGACCTTTGTTACACGTTTTAAATGATTGATTTAAATGAATTATAATTATCATATGAGTGTTTATATACGGACAAATTTAAAGTAATAATATCCATATGAATATTGCATATTGCTAATCAAATCAATTGTTTCTCTAGATTGTAATAAATATATAAATGTTATTAATAAAATAAATACACTTAACAAATTATGAGAAACTCTCTTTATATAAATATTCATGTTTTGTTATTATGTTTTTCTCATCTTCACATATAATGATTTTTAAATTGTTTTGATTAGTCTTGTTTGATATAACAACGTCAATTGGTCATAACCGAATACTGGCTTCTCAAAAAAAGTGCAAAATACGAGTGATTATCATTAAGTTTGTTAATCGTATTGCCTATAAAACGACAATTATGAAGAAGCTGTTGTCATTGAAGTTTACAGGGTAACTTGAAATCAAATAGTGTGATACTCAATTGAAAAATTAAAACTAATTTCAATATTATTTTCTTGAAGAATTTAATACTCAAAATATGATCACAAAATTTGTAATGATAAACCCACAAACCAAAATAATGATATAATTTTCTGCATAGCATCATTGAGTTATAATTTTCAACTTTAACTCGTGATTCGACAAGTTAGAACATACGATTGTGTACATAAACTATGGTGCGTGAACATTATGTAATATATCAGTATTTGAATCATATTTGAACGTGCTATGAGTTCAAATATATCTTACATGCTCCATTATTTAATGTAGTGTTCTAAAAATCACCTAGGCGGCCCTCCCCCGCCTACAATTCGCTCTAAGCGGCTGGATTAGGTGCCCGGGCAAAAAATCAGCGCCTAAGCGCTAATATTTTTTATATTTTATTTTCGCAATTTGATATTTGGTGTATTCATTTCTGAGTGAAGATGATATGAATATTTGAAAAGTCGATCAATTTTATTGTTGGAAGTTATAAAAACTTAAATCTAATAATGTAGATAACGTGTTTGATGAAAGTTCACGAGAAGAATTTTGAAAATATAAAAAAAGTAGTTGATTTTTGTTGGTGATAAGCTTATATCATGCACTATAATTGTAATTTTGTTGTCATGTAATTATGTCTTGACTTGTTGAAGACTAATGCCTAAATATTCAAATAAAATATAATATTTACGTTTAAATTCTATACTTCGCCTAGGTCTTGCTCAGGCCCCTAAGCGCCACGCGATGGTCCACCGTTGTAAAATGTAATAACTTACGTAATTATCAAGTGATTGCCTATATTCAACGTGGTGGAATTATACATATCATTACTATATAATAAAATAATGTAATAATTTGTTTGATTCATATGTTTCATCTTCATTGAATTCTCATAAATAAGCGTAATTGGGTTAGTTGATATTTTCTAATTTACTTTGCACAAATGAGCTTCTTTATCTATGAATATATTTATTTAAGTGACTTTGGTTCGAATTAGATACATATCGAGGCTGCCTAGCAATTTCTAACCATGATTTTATGAAATCACATATTCATATATAAAATCAATCGCCGTATTACAAGATAAAGATAAGCTCAACCTTCAAATAATTCGAGAACTTTCCTTAGAGATTTAAAAAAACTTTAAACTATTATTTAAATAATATACCTAAACAACTTAATAGTCTAGATCGAATTCATAGGAACTCTCAAAGTAAAATAGTTAATAAAAATCTCAATTGAGACGAACCTTGCAAATTTCATTCCATAAGTTCCCGTAACTAACCGAATTGGGCCGACTGGATCTGCCCCAAAATCAAGTTAGAAGATGTCTCAACAAAGCCCAAGTATTCAAACGGGTTTCCCTCATATTCAAATTCAAATTCAAATTTGCGAGTCCCAAACCGTAAATATCTGCTGATCCATGCCCTATTACCCACAAACCACAATTCCCAATTCGCACGTAATAAACCCTGTATAAATCCCTCCCTTTCTCCAACTCCGCCTCTCAAAAAGTTCTCACTCGCTTCGTCGAATTCCAAAATTTTCTCAGCGATATACTAAGGGCTTACAATGTCGCTGAGACCTAATGCTCGCGCCGAGGTCCGCCGCAACAAGTATAAGGTGGCCGTGGACGCTGAGGAGGGTCGGCGACGAAGGGAGGACAACATGGTCGAGATTCGGAAGAACCGCCGTGAAGAGAGTCTCCAGAAGAAGCGCCGAGAGGGCGTCCCGCAGTTTGCGATCCCTGTCGAAGCCACCACCGGCGTCGAGAAAAAGGTAGCCATACGAATACAATTTTTATTTTTAATTTTTTGAAGTTTCGACGGTTTTGTGTTTTATGACTGTTTTTGCTTGTTCCTTGCGGCTTGTATAGTTAGGTTTTGTAAACCTATGATTGGAATTGGATGGTTTGAGTTTTAATTTATGTGGATATTAGGGTTTCTATTGTTCTATTGATTGTACGGATTGGATTTAATTTATAGTCGAGGCAATAAAGGATTGGTTTTATCCTTTGTTTTCACCTGTCTTTTGAATTAATTTTTGGAAGTGTTGATGCCTCTCGCATTTGTTGAATAATTTTCTTTTGTACGTGGTTTGGAAATTCTTTTGAGTCTGTGGTATATGTATGTGTGTGTGTGTTAAAGTCAGGATGGTTTGATCAAATCTATTGATCCTTTCAATTGTAGGTGCAGTTAGAAAATCTACCATCTATGGTTGCTAGTGCTTGGAGTGAGGATGGCCCAAGCCAACTTGAGGCGACCACCCAATTTCGAAAATTACTTTCTATTGGTGAGTATTTTGTTATAAGAAATTTAGATTATAGAAAGTACTGTTGTTTCTCCGGTGTAGTTATTGATTATTGTTTCCTGTTTTCTATAATTGATTTTGGCAGAACGTAGTCCGCCAATTCAGGAGGTGATACAAGCAGGTGTTGTTCCCCGCTTTGTTGAATTCTTGACGAGGGAGGACTACCCACTACTTCAGGTCTAACAGTAGTCAAGCTGTGGTTTTAAGTGGTGTTTTAATTCCATTCACTGTTGGTTGGTTTAAATGTATAAATATCTTATAGCTTTAGTTTTTAAATATTTCAGTTTGAGGCAGCTTGGGCTCTCACAAATATTGCTTCTGGGACATCTGAGCACACTAAGGTGGTAATTGATCATGGGGCTGTCCCCATATTTGTGAAGCTTCTTGGTTCTCCAAGTGATGATGTTCGCGAACAGGTGGTTTTATATCCATGAATTGCTTGCTTTGTTTAATTTCTGGAGAATATTGTATTGATCAAGTTTTCTGCCTTTATTTGGATAATTTTAATAATAACAATAATAATAATGATGATGATGATGTCTGTTCTATTTCATGGTTTAGGCTGTGTGGGCTTTGGGAAATGTAGCTGGCGATTCCCCGAATTGTCGTGATTTTGTACTTGGTCATGGAGCCTTGAGTCCATTGCTAGCTCAGTTGAATGAACACGCCAAGTTATCTATGCTCAGAAATGCTACCTGGACGCTGTCGAACTTTTGCAGAGGCAAGCCACAGCCTGCATTCGAACAGGTTTGTGTTGGAGTCTGGGTTAGCTAGCTGTTTTTTCATAGATTGTACATGAAAGTCTTTGAATTCATGCACGCAAGGATCATGCATGAACTTTTTTGTGGGTTCTACAGTTCAAAGTATTGCATGCTATTGCTATGTTGATTACTGTTTATTTACTTCCTAATGTTTTGTATGATGTCATTCTCTTGCAAACCAAATGGTTCGACCATATTTTTTCTCTTTGAAAGACTTGATTAAATTCGGATTGTCAAGTTGCACATAGTAATTTGTCATGATCTGTTATGAGTTTTAGTGGTAATAAACATTTTTACAGAGAAAAGGCTTGCTCTTATATACCCCAGTGAATTCTTAATTGGAATGACATTTTCTGGCACTAAGCAATAGATTGTTCTAATGGTGTTAAAACATAGCCTCCTCATTTATTTGCGTGACTTAGATGCTACTATGTATATACCCTTGCCATGAGTGAGGTCCCTTGTGTATAACCTGCTTTTCTGATTTAACATAGATATTATCTTTGAGAAATGCAAACAGTTGTTGTTTTGAACCATGAGCAGAATCTTTTCTGACATTACTCCTTATATACAGACAAGGCCTGCTCTTCCAATTCTTCAGCAGCTTATACACTCAAGTGATGAAGAAGTTTTGACTGATGCATGTTGGGCACTCTCTTATCTCTCGGATGGAACTAATGATAAAATTCAAGCTGTGATCGACTCTGGAGTATGCCCACGTTTAGTCGAGTTATTGCTGTGAGTATTTGGGTTCTATAGTTAATATATTTTAAACCAGGTTTTTTTTTTCCCTTTCTTATGTGTCTTATGGATGAAATAATCTTGCATTTCAGTCATATCTCCCCTTCTGTTCTTATCCCTGCCCTTCGGACTGTTGGAAATATTGTCACTGGAGATGATTTACAAACTCAGGTATGATCAAGGGTGTTCCATCATCAGTCTGTTTAATATGTTACTGTTTTGATTCATCCATTTTGCACTTAACATTTTGGTAACATGGTACCTTTTGAGGATGGAAATGGAAAGTTATTGGGAACATCATTATTCTGAATCAAACACTTTTGTACATTTAATATAGAAAAAATTTGTGTGAAACAGTGTTTGGAGATACAACTGTTATGCACGCTTACTTGATCTTGATATTCTCATTATATTTTCCAACCATGAGCTAGGCTGAAATGGGTTTGAACTCTCCTCTAGTGGACTTAGTTCAATATCTGTGAACTTCGAACCAACCTTTCCTTTGTTTAATAATGTGAAAAAGTGGCCACAGTTTTAATGTGGCCGGTATTGTGTCTGATAGGGATGAAGTTCATATTTGTAACATATATGAATAATGAAAAATTAGATATTTTGGAAGGTAGCTGGTATTTTGATTCCAAGATTGTATTTTCTTAAATATTTTTGGGACTCATTAAGCTATGAGCACTACGTCTAGATTAATTTCGTAATTTTTTTAAATTAATTTGATTCCTTCATATTATTTGATTTATATATATATATATATATATATATATATATATATATATATATATATATATATATATATATGTGTGTGTGTGTGTGTGTGTGTGTGTGTGTGTATTTCACATGGCTGAGAGTGTTGTATGCTTTTGCAGTATATCATCGGCTATAATGCACTGCCCTGTCTTCTGAACCTCTTGAACGGTTCTCATAAGAAGAGCATTAAAAAGGAAGCTTGCTGGACTATTTCCAACATCACAGCTGGGAACAGGGAGCAAATTCAGGTAAAACTTGGTTCTCTGGTGTTAATCTTAAAAGGGATATCCACAATTGTATCATTTTTGGTTCAACTTTAATGTTACTTTTGGATGTGCAGGCTGTCATTGAGGCCAACATCATTGGTCCTCTAGTTCAGTTGCTTCAAAATGCTGAATTTGATGTCAAAAAGGAGGCTGCATGGGCCATATCCAATGCGACATCTGGCGGCACTCATGATCAGATTAAGTGAGTTATCGATTAATCAAATCAAACAACACAGTTTTTTAATCTTTTTTTTAAAGTATTTTGTTCTCTTTTGTTATTCTTGACCATAATGGAAAATCAACAGGTACCTTGTAAGTCAACAATGTATTAAGCCTCTGTGCGATCTGCTAGTCTGCCCCGACCCAAGAATCGTGACGGTCTGTTTGGAAGGGCTTGAAAACATTTTAAAGGTAGGTGAAGCAGAGAAGAGTATGGGTCTGACCGATGATGTCAACCTTTATGCGCAAATGATAGACGATGCTGAAGGGCTTGAAAAGATTGAGAACCTGCAGAGTCATGACAACACCGAGATTTACGAGAAGGCTGTCAAGATACTCGAGACGTATTGGATGGAGGAAGATGATGAGGAGCCGGCGCCACCTGGAGGGGAGGGTTTCCAGTTCGGAGGGGGAGATGTTTCTGTCCCCAATGGTGGTTTCAGTTTCAACTGAAGTAGTAAGCTGGCTGAGTCTGTATCATTAGAAATTGTTGGGTTGGATTTGGATACGTCTCTTTTTTCTGTTTGATGATGGCTGGGTGATTTTGGCTCTCTCCCAAAAAGATTGGTTACCTGGCTTGTCCGTTGTTGTGGTGACATGAATTCTTAATTTTTTCGATACTGTCATGATTTGATTTTGTTGGTTGTCCTTTGAAGTATGATTTTAGATATTTTTGCAGTTTTCTCTCTATTCTACGCGTTCATGGAAAGATGAATGATGGAAATTGGGAAAATGTTTCCGAAATAAGTGAATTGAGAAAGAAGAATAGTTTTTTATTCTCTTAAATAACTTTTTTCTCATTTTTATTTGATTCTGTGCATATTTTATATGGTAATATAAAAAAAAAAACATTGATGAAATTGCTGCCCAAAAATAAAAAAACTACTTTTGAATTATTATTATTAATATGTGATAACTACAAAAACCACTCCTGAAAGTTCGGTTATTTACTGAAAACAAAAACTTTATTATTGTTATTATTATTATTATTATGTGATAACTTTTCTCTTAATTATTATCATTATTATTATTATTATTATTATTATTATTATTATGTGATAACCTTTCTCTTTTATTTAAGTAATGACGAATAATTTATAATTGATACCTATCAATAAAATATCAACGCGGTATTTTATTATTATCAATAAAATGGCTGCTAACACCATGAAACTTGTAGGACTTGAATATTTAGGAACGTCAGATTGAATGTTTACCATGTCAAGAGCTTGAAATTGTACCATCTAAAAACGACTAGTAAAGAGTTTATATTACTAACAAACTAACTAACTCTTAAAATTAATATTTGTTGCCTAGAGAGGAGAAACATAACAAAACAGAATATGTGAACTTTTAACTAAGTGATGACAATGGGCTTAGACAGAAGAAGGAATAAATCACTTAACCAATTTTAAGTAGTTTTGAAATTCTGCATTATGATTTCTTTCTTTTATGGAAATATAATTTTTTTTTTTTATCTTCTATTCAAATTAAACATATTATTCGAGATGGCACGCTAAATCTAAAAACAAAGTACTTATTCGGATCGACATAACATTTAAGACCGATTTGGAAGACTGGTTTAGAAACAAATTATGAGACTCTTTCAAATTATCCTGAAAAAGTTAAAAAATAATAATTAAAAATATAAACTATATAAACTAAATTTACTCCAAAACAAACATATCATTATCAATAAAAGAAATATGTAAATTTTGTAAACTAATTATATAATTCTTACAGTACATTACAAGATTCATTAACAATACATTATAATACTTTATATGTAATTTTGTTTTTTTAATCATAACTTCGTACGTGGACCATTAATTTCACATTTTTAACTATTTTTGTAATGTTATTTTACAAGTGCTGGAAATAGTATAAATGATTCAATAACATGATTAGGCAACAATTTAAACATAAGGGATTTAAGTATTTTAAATTAAATTCATGTATTTACAATTAATTAGTAAATAAATACTTTTATATTATAAAATGAATTTATATTAACTATTATTATTGTACTCCAAGAAATTATATAATTTTAGCCTATCATCTATAAGTGGCGGCCGACATGGTTTGAATTTATCTTCAAACCCAACCTATAATTTTAATTTTACAGTTGATCGGTAGCATAAACCCTTTTTTTCTCAAAATAAATAAATAAAAATGTTGACTACTTTTTGGTACAAAGATGAGAATGGATAGCGGCAGCATAATTTCGTTCAAGTTTTTTTCTTTGACTTCTTTCAATTTGGAAAATATACAAATGTTGAACGTGATTCTTATCTTCCTATCTCATAACGATTTTTATTTATGTCACAAATATGTTTTTACGAATAATGAATGTTCACGCAGACAAAATTTACACGTGTATTTGAAAAGAATATTTTGTTACGTGTAAAACTGGTATATATATATTTTTTAAATGTCCTGCATATAACGAACAAATAGGACACAGAGACTATTTAACATGAAAGATTATACAAATAGGACACACTAAGTCCAAAATCTTTTCAAAATGTTGGTTGAGTAGTTCAGCTATAAATAATCCTGGTTATATGTCGAGAATGGCGAAGATGAATGCACGGAACAAGTAAGTATTCTGGACTTTGCTCACTAGTAGGTTTTTTTTCTTGATTTTAAACACGTTTGTAATTGTTTCTAATTAATTTGGACCGTGCGTCTCTGTATCAAAGCAATACCGAGCATTTTCTGTGAATATCGATTGTACTTTCAACTGGCAAAAATTTCAACCATTTTTGTGCTGGGGATGTTTTTGAACGGCAGTTTTGAATTTGTGTTTATGTATCTATATAGTTTGTAGGTGGTATTTTATGGGAAAATTAAGTGGAATACAGGTCTCTTGTTTTGCAAACAGATTCTAAACTACTCAGCTATCTAGTTTTTAATTAGTCAAAATTCGTCGTACTCCAAAGTGAAAATCAGTACTATGGAATTGAATCAGTAATATGGAATTATATGTTATGTATTTTGGAACTGAATAAGTAGTTTGTAATATTTAGCTTAGGTGGTTTGTTACGGAGTCCGTAGTTTGGAAGTTGTAGTTTAGATTTATCGCTTACATAAATAGCAGTTGTCGTTGTGATCGTCGATGTCATTTTGCTAAAAAATGTGATGTTTGTAAAATTTGAATTTCTATGGTTTTAAGAATAATTCTCAAATTCACGATGTTGTTAGTCAATGTTTAACAACATTGGTTAGCAACATCGACCAGAGTAAAATATAAAATATGCAGCGAAATAAATCGAAAAGAACACGAGATAACAAATTCAGTTCACAAGTAAATACTTGTGAACTTGGGTGTACAAACCCGAAAACTATATTACTTCCTTGTTCACGTTCAATACAAAAATATAAAGTAATATATGAAAACTAAATATCAATAAACTTGATACTAAATACTTGTTGCCGGAATGGCAAYATCTTCTTCGTCGGTCACGCAACWTCAAAGACCTTGTTTCTCACGATCAATGGCTCCAAGTAGCTTTCTCTTCTTCGTGTTCTTCTTKTTTGCTTGTGCGTCTTGCGTCGTGCYTCAAGTKTTCAAGAAATCCGTGCGTTAAATCAATGTACCCAAGTTTTAGGAACCCTTGTCTTAAATAGACAAACATAAATTCCTAAACTTGGTAAATACCTAAAACACATCCTAAGCACAATTTAGGAAACCAATAAAGTCTTAAATATAAATTAGGAAACACAATATATTCCTAAATTTAGTTTCCTAACTTATTTTGTGCCCAAGAAAGGCAAATAACAAAATAGGAATTATTGCCAACAATTAATTTCTCAACAATCTTCCCCTTTTGCTTTTCTGGACAAAACACTAAGACGCAAACATAAAATTACTAACTCCCCCTAAGTTAAACAACTCCCCAATGTTATTAAAATTCAAACCAACATTACAAACCAACATTGTTCAAAAACTTATCATAACAACCAAACAAGGAACTTATTGACCTCGAACCCTCTTCGAAAGACGAGGGGATGTCGAAGTTCCTTCACCACCTTCCTTCCTCTTCCTCTTCTGCATTCGCAGCATTCTCCTTAAAGCCTTATCGCGAGCGCGAATTCGTTTCCTCTTCCTTTCCTGAGCAAGGCTCGCCAAGGCTTCGGCAGCAACAACATCTTCAGCATCATCTTTAGCAGCATCAATATCCTCAGCAGCAACATCCTCTGCATCTTCATTGTCTCCCCCTATGTCCGTGTCAGCGTCTGCACCTTCTTCATCTCCCCCTTTTTGACCAGAAAGGGAAAGGGCTTACAAAAGAGAGCTACGAAGTGCCTGTAGCTGAGTGATGTGCAAGTCAATGGAAGCAACATGCGCACACAAGAGCTGCGCAGAAATGCGGACCATGTTGGGATCGTCCCTCCCAACATCACTAGCAACATCACCCTGGAGAGGAGCCTGCCAAGGCAAATCAATAACCCTGGCACCAGTAGTATGCTGGCCACGAAAAGCAAACCAATCAGCCTCTCCCGTGAGCACATCATCAGGGCCAAGCTCCAAACCTTGACTCTCCAACAATCTGAAAATCAAAGATGGAAAACATAACGAGGCGGCAGACCTAGACGTGGCAAACTTAGTAATAATATCAAAAACATGTTGGCCAAAACTGAATTTAATCCCCTTCCCAAGCTTAAACAAGAACTGGGCCTGAGGCTTCGTAACACACGTTGTGTTCTTAGAGGGGACCGAATTGCAAATCGCAACCTTATGCAGAATGGAGTAAAGAGACGAAAGACGGGTGCTAGGGAGCTGCTCAAACCAAGAACTAACCAAACCACCAGACAAAAACACAACCACTTCATTTAAATCATCCACAGACGAGTCACCCCGGTAAGGCTCAGTGCCAAACAACTCATCAATCAAAGCTGGGGTGAACGAAAAAACCTTGCCACGCAAAAACACTTTACCATAATTGACCGACTTCAGATCAACCATAGAAGGCAAAAGATTGGCATAAAACTCGACAACAATTTCCCGCATAAAAGGCATGGCAGTTGACACGGTGGAATACATACCTTTATGTTGGAGATAGGCAATGAGGTTGTGCTTTGCAAAGAACTCAATCGGCACTCGACGCTCGGCGATCATGTGGCGGGTTTGGTACGCGGCAAACAACTCCGCAGCCTCGGCAGTAAGGAACCTCCCAGAAAAAGGTTCCATGTCCTCAAGCTCAAGAACCGGAGTGGAAGTGCCTTCAGACGACTGAGAGTGATTGCAGGAAGCGGACGAAGATGGCGTAGGAGTATGAGAAGCATGAGGAATAGATGCAGCACTGGAGGACGAAACAGCAGGGGAACGACGCAATGTTGGTAAAGAGGTATCAACATTGCAAGCAACATTGTCCTTTGCAGCAGCCTTCTTTTTCTTTATATCCTTCTTGCAAGCAGTAAGGATATCTTTCAGGGGCACATCAAAAGATGAATCTGGGGAATACTCAAATAGACCTATATCAGACCCAGGTGTAGCAGCACGAACAGGAGACGACGGGGGATCAGCGGCAGGTGGCTTAGCGGAACTGGTAACTTCGCCTGTGATAAAATCCAGCACAGTATATGGAGGAGAGGAATACTCAGTCGCTGAGGACTTAGGTGAAACCTTGACTGATGGCTGACTTGATCTCCTGCCGGCTTTGCGCACAAGATGTTTTCGGCGAGTAAACTTCTTCGCCGGCAAACTCTGGGCAGAAGACGGCGGCAGCACAGACCCCTCGACCGGAGCAGCAGGCATAAAGTCTTCATCATCTGCATCGGACTCCACAATCACATCCTCCTGGAGGTTCATGTGTTCGATAGGCACGTGGCGACGCGGCCCTGCCTTGCTCTTTGGGATCGCGGGTGGCACAATGTCGGGCGGTATGTTGCGCAAGCTCCTAGACCGCTTCAAGGTTGGGTTCCCCATACGGCCAAAGGTTTCAGCCACAAACGCTAAATCTGGAGGATTGTCCACGTCAATTTCGTTCCCGGGCTGTCCTGGGAACACTTGAGCTACCGGCGTGGCGTCGACCGGTGATGGAACAGGTACGGCAGCGCGAGAATCGGGCGACGGTGAAGGTGGTGGCGATGTTGATAGTGGTGGGTTCGAAGAACTACCACCACCGATTTCCTCGCGAATATCAAGGCCACCAAACTTCGGATATGGCAATGGAACCTGTTCGCCGGAGCGGCGAACTTCTTCAGGCAGTTCTGGGACAGATGAGGACGGCGGCGGCGAAGTGGACATTCTGCAAAATCACACAGATACACAACCAACAGAAAAATCGAGAGAATTTGAGAGGGTTAGGAATCTGCAGAGTTTTAATTTAAAAGGGGTTTTGCAATTGTGAGCAAACGGTAAAAGGAAGTCGACTTTTTATCCTCCAAAAAGTGATCGTTGCACACAAGGAGAGAGAAGGTAAAATTAAAGGAGAATTCCTAAAATATTTCTACCGGCTGATTTTATGATTAAAACTGATTTTTTTTATTTCCTTCTTATAAAAACACCACTCCCCTTCAATTTAGGCAACACTAACAGACTAACAAGCCCATTACCTTTTCAATAACCACTCCCCTTAAAAAATAAAATTGCACAACCCGAGCTACGAATTTGGCCGAAATACAAAGCTGAATTTTAATGAACCATTAGCACAGTTGTAACTATTATGTGCAATGTTAATTTTCACTCACCAAACTCACCTCGTTATTACCTGTCCAGCCGTCTGTTTTTAACCCCACTGAAACACTTGGTTAGTTCAAACAAAACAAAATTAAGAGATTTCAAGTAAGACAAAAACACAAGAAACAAAATGCACAGCAAGATGGCATCTTCATAAAGTATGAATGTCCTAGGGAATGCCTAAAAATCATGACCTAAAAGGTTAAAACAGAACACATTATGATTTCAGTGTTTTGATCCAATGTTGCTTTTTATTACTAACAACATTATAAACCAACATTGCCCTAGGTGAAGTCAATGGAAACTTACCCCTTAACCCAAGTTAATGACTACGTCAAAATCTCTCAAGAAGGCGGTTTTTAAAGATTGGAGCATTTTGAGTCCAAATTTTCTTCATCCTTGACGGGATTTAAATCTTTTAATCTTCAGCAATTGCTGTTAAACGCCTCTTGTTTTTGGACCTGGGAGAAAACCAGTTTCTGCGGGCAAGTCCCACAATCACCTACTTTTGAAGAGGTTGGTTCTTTTTGTCATTACTTTTATTACAATAGAGGACCTTATTGCACTTTCAATCAACCTCAATGCATTAGTATAATGTATGAAAAGAAAGGTAAAAATGCATGCAAACATAGACAAATGTTGTGACTTGATGTTGATAGTGGGTGTCACAACATCGCAAACCAACATTGGTTAGACAATGCACATACCGAGTTCTCTTCTCAAACGAGAGAAGGTATCATAATCTAATACCGTAGTGAAGATGTCAGCTAGCTGATTGTCAGTTCCAATATGTTCAAGGCTAACAATCTTCCTCTCAACTAAGTCTCGAATGAAATGGTACCTTATATCAATGTGTTTTATTCGAGAATGCTGGACTGGATTTTTGGAGATGTCAATGGCACTGGAATTGTCACACAACACCGTCAAGATACTACTGTGCAGACCGTAGTCCTCGATCATTTGGTTCATCCACAGTAATTGTGTGCACGCACTTCCAGCTACAATGTACTCGGCTTCAGCTGTAGAAAGAAAAATACAATTTTGCTTTTTGCTGTACCAAGAAATTAGGTTATTACCCAGAAAAAAATATCCCCCAGTAGTACTCTTCCTATCTACCACATCTCCAGCCCAATCCGAATCAGTGTATCCTACAAGTTCAGTACCAGTATCTTTTGTGTACCACACACCTAGTTCAGTTGTACCAGCAATGTGTCTAATTATTCTTTTAACAACTTTCAAGTGAGACTCTTTTGGATTAGACTAATATCTAGCACATAAGCACACACTATACATAATATCTGGTCTACTTGCTGTCAAACACAACAAACTCCCAATCATACTTCTATACATGGTGTTATCAACACCCTTACCAACATCATCTCTAGACAGCTTCACAGTTTTGCCCAGCGGCGTTTTCTTGACAGTTTCATCCTCTAACCCAAACTTTTTGACTAAGTTCTTTGCATATTTAGTCTGGGAAAGAAAAATACCGTCATCAAGCTGTTTTATTTGAAGACCAAGAAAGTATGAGAGGTTACCTTCCATGCTCATCTCGAATGTATCGGACATCCGAGTAACAAATTCCTTGACCATCTCCTCGTTAGTGGATCCAAAAATAATATCATCCACATAAATTTGGACGATTAAGATGTGCTTATTGGATTTAAGAAGGAATAAAGTTTTATCAACTTCCCCTCGTCTAAAGTTCAAATACATCAAATGTTGAGTTAGCCTTTCATACCAAGCTCTTGGAGCTTGTTTTAAACCATAGAGAGCCTTTTTCAGTTTTAAAACAAAATTTGGTTTTTGAGGATCCACAAATCCTTTAGGCTGCTCAACATACACTTCTTCACTTAAGACTCCATTTAAAAAATCACTCTTAATGTCCATTTGATGCAATGAAATCTTCATATAACATGCAACAGAAAGCAAAAGTCTTACCGACTCAATGCGAGCAATAGGGGCGAAAGTTTCATCAAAATCAATTCCTTCAATTTGCGTATACCCTTGTGCAACAAGTCATGATTTGTTCCTCACAATGTTCCCAGCCTCATCAGTCTTGTTCTTGAATATCCACTTTGTTCCCGTCACATGGGAATATTCTGGTCGCGGCACCAAATCCCAAACATCGTTTTTGGCGAACTGGTCCAGCTCCTCTTGCATTGCCCGAATCCAGAACTCATCCTTGAGTGCATCCTCCACTCGCTTGGGCTCTATTTTAGAAAGATACAAAGACTCACGAATCTTAGAACAATTAGTAGACAGACATACATACCTGACCATTTCCTTGAAATTAATCTGTCTCCGTCTTGTACTTCTTTCGTCTAAATCACCAATAATTTGGCCCATGGGGTGGTTTTTCTGGATTCTGGATGGAACACCCTCTGATGAAGATCAATGGGATCAAATGGATCTTCTTCTTCAGAATCAGAATCAGAATCTGCGACTTGGCTCGATGTTGGTACTGATGTTGGTATCCCTGTATCAACATTGTTATCAACATCACTCGAATCTCTGAGTTCAGCACCTGCATATTTGTTCTCAATACCTGCACCATCAACTGAAGTAGGAGTAACACTACCTTGAGGGTTTTGATCATAAACCAGATCATTATCCTCAACAGGCTTGACTCCGCTCGTTAGATCATCAAACTTGATATTTACTGACTCAAACATACTTCGAGTTCGAAGGTTAAACAACCTATATGCATGACTATTTTGGGAATAACCCAATTAAAATACACTTATCACTTTTTGAGTCAAGTTTAGCAAGATGATTTCTATCGTTAAGCACATAGCAAATACATCCAAAAACATGAAAATAACTCAAGTTTGGTTTCTTCCCAATCATTAATTCGTAGGGAGTTGCACATGAACCTGATCTAAAATAAGCCCTATTTGTGATATGACATCCAGTGTTCACTGCTTCAGCCCAAAAACGTTTAGCTATCCCATTAGAAATGAGCATAGTTCTAGTCATCTCTGCTAGAGTTCTATTCTTACGTTCAACAATGCCATTTTGTTGAGAGGTAATTGGAGAAGAAAATTCATGACTAATACCCTCAGAAGTGCAGTACTTTGAAAAATATGCGTTTTCAAATTCCTTTCCGTGATCAGTTCTAATCCTACCAATTTTCACATTAAATCTTACACATAGCTTTTTTGCAAGTTTTTTGAAAGTCTCAAATGTTTCAGATTTTTCTTTTAGAAATTCTACCCAAGTAAACCTAGAAAAATCATCAACAATAACGAAAACATACCTCTTACCACCAAGGCTCTCAACCTCAAGTGGTCCCATGAGATTCATGTGAAGTAATTCAAAGCAAGATGATGTAGTGAGACTTTGTTGGACTGGATGTGGTACCCTGACCTGTTTCCCTTTTTGGCATGCCTCGCACACTGGAATGATCTTGGTGTTGAGCTTAGGCAGTCCACTCACAGCTTCTTCCTTGACCAACCTGTCCATCATCTTGTAGTTGACATGTCCAAGCTTTTGATGCCACAGCTCTGCATCACTTAATTGGGATAGTCTGCAAAAAGCATCACTTTGAATTTGGTAGCAATTATCTGAGGTTCTTTTTCCCTTGAGAATGCATTGTCCATTTTCTTCGTAGACTTCACATTCTTCACGGTTGAATTTGACGCTAAAACCTTCGTCGCACAATTGACTTATGCTGATCAAATTTGCAGTAAGCCCTTCTACTAGCAGCACATTTTCCAGTGTTACAACTCCAGGAACATGGAGAGTCCCTTGGCCAATGATTTGGCCGTTTGTGCCTCCTCCATACTT
>BMAC01000005.1:896295-915723 GCA_014905375.1 Phtheirospermum japonicum | reverse complement strand
GCTGGATATGAGCATTCTTAATCTGGATTTCCTCACGCTTGCAGTTCCTTCACACACCCTTTGGAGTGCGTCCCATGCATCCTTTGCTGACTCGCAATTTTTGATTGATGCGGAAGTAGCTTGCATCTACATAGCCACACAAGGTGTTGATGCATTTGGAGTTCCAATTTGCAGCAGTTGCTTCATCAGCAGTCCAGTCTTCCTCCTTTTTGGGGATGGCATCGCCCTCGCCATCCGTGACACGTGGCTTTTCCCATCCAATGAGGACAGTTTTCCAAACACGCTCGTCGATGATTTTCAAATGCCATCTCATTCTCTATTTCCAGAGAGAATAATTCTCACCATTAAGTGATTGGAGGCCTCGGGTTGCCTTGAGCGTCCCATAGCACCCTAAAAATAAGGATCAATACTTAAGAGATTAAGTAACCTGCTCTAGAAGCCATTGTAAAATTTGAAGGTCTATGGTTTTAAGAATAATTTCTCAGATTCACGATGTTGTTAGTCAATGTTTAACAACATTGGTTAGCAACATCGACTAGAGTAAAATATAAAAATATGCAGCGGAAATAAATCGAAAAGAACACGAGATAACAAATTCAGTTCACAAGTAAATACTTGTGAACTTGGGTGTACAAACCCGAAAACTATATTACTTCCTTGTTCACGTTCAATACAAAAATATAAAGTAATATATGAAAACTAAATATCAATAAACTTGATACTAAATACTTGTTGCCGGAATGGCAAGATCTTCTTCGTCGGTCACGCAACATCAAAGACCTTGTTTCTCACGATCAATGGCTCCAAGTAGCTTTCTCTTCTTCGTGTTCTTCTTCTTTGCTTGTGCGTCTTGCGTCGTGCGTCAAGTCTTCAAGAAATCCGTGCGTTAAATCAATGTACCCAAGTTTTAGGAACCCTTGTCTTAAATAGACAAACATAAATTCCTAAACTTGGTAAATACCTAAAACACATCCTAAACACAATCTAGGAAACCAATAAAGTCTTAAACATAAACTAGGAAACACAATATATTCCTAAATTTAGTTTCCTAACTTATTTTGTGCCCAAGAAAGGCAAATAACAAAATAGGAATTATTGCCAAGAATTAATTCCTCAACAATGTTGTAATTACAAACTACTCCTTTTTAAAATTGCATGTTGAATTGTTAGTTTGGAGAAGTAGTTTTCTATGTGTAGCCGTTTTAGTGTGGATAAGTATTTTAGTTAAGCAGTTTGGATAATTAAAAACTACTATGTCACTGCGTAATTATGAACTACTCAGTTGTTTGGAATTGTATGTTAAGTATTTTGGAATTGAATTAGTAGTTTGGAATATGTAGATATGGTTATGTGGTAATCAGTTTGAAATATAGTATGGAAAATGGGTCTTTTGTAGATGGGAATTATGAATGTTAGACGACAGTTTAA
Organism: Phtheirospermum japonicum; assembly: GCA_014905375.1. Taxonomy (NCBI): domain Eukaryota; kingdom Viridiplantae; phylum Streptophyta; class Magnoliopsida; order Lamiales; family Orobanchaceae; genus Phtheirospermum; species Phtheirospermum japonicum. Next base: position 914,295 of record BMAC01000005.1, on the reverse strand, counting down.
CAGTAGTGTGTGTTTATGTAGTTTGTAATTTTATTATAGAGTAGTCTGGAATATTTAAATCCAATCTTCAAGAGAGTAGTTTGGGATTATAATTGTTTGCGGGCATTTTAACAGTTGTGTGGTTCTTGTAGTTTGGAATTTTGTAAAAGAGTAGTTCGTAATTAGTAAACTGAAATTTTTAGCAGAGTAGTTCTAATTGTTATATGGCAGGTTAACAGATTTGTTGTTTATGTACTTTTTAATTGTTTGACAGGGTAGTTGCTAATCTTTAATTGCAAACTTTAACTGAGTATTTTGGAATTGTAAATGTTAGACGGCAGTTTAACAGTTATGTGGTTAAAGTAGTTTGAGATTTTTGACCAGACTAGTTCGTAATATTTAAATGGAATATTCAAGAGAGTAGTTTGGGATTATAATTTTTTGTGGGCATTTTAACAGTTATGTGGTTCATGTAGTTTGGAATTTTGTAAAAGAGTAGTTCGTATTTAGTAAAGTGAAATTTTGAACAGAGTAGTTTGGTATTCTAAATGTTAGATGGCAGTTTAACAACTTTGTGATTTATGTAGTTTGAAATTCTTTGACAGGGTAGTAGCTAATCTTTAATTGCATACTTTGACTGAGTTTCTTGGAATTGTAAATGTTAGACAGGAGGTAACAGTTATGGGGTTAAAGTAGTTTGTGATTTTTGACCAGACTAGTTGGTAATATTTAAATCCAATATTCAAGAGAGTAGTTTGGGATTATAATTGTTTGCGGGCATTTTAACAGTTATGTGGTTCATGTAGTTTGGAATTTTGAAAAAGAGTAGTTCGTATTTAGTGAAGTGAAATTTTGAACAAAGTAATTTGGTATTCCAAATCTTAGATGGCAGTTTAACATAAAGTCAAAATTACATAAACTTCGTAAATGTAGTTTGGTAATATAAATTATAAACTACATTAATTAACTAAACTACATAAAATACATTTATGCAGTTAGGAATTTTAAATTCCAAACTACATAAATTACGTGAATTTGATAGACTTTTCAATAAGGTTGTACCTTATTCATCTTATTGAAAATGCACTATTTGTATGTGAATCAGGGACCCATGTCGATCCCGATGAAGACAACCAAAAGAAAGAGTAAGAAAATGAGGACTAATTTGAGTACTGTATATTTATATTTTTGGATATGTAGCTTATTGTACTGTATGTTGTTGGTTTGTGATCTTAATATCACATTGTTTGTCATTCCATCAAATGAAACCTACAATCGACTAACGTACTAAGAGCGTCTTTTTCAGGCAATTCAGATGCAGCTTGCCAAGTATTGTCATCGTATTTGCAGACTACAAGGGATGATCTTCTGTCCAGAATTCCACGGGTGGTGAAATGGCACCTACCGAAGATGAAAGATGTGGTGACGGAACGACTGTTATTGGAGATTGGACAAGAGCATATATTTTTCTAGTGTGAGATGGTAATGGATTAACAGTAGTGTAGGAATAGATAATCGTAGAGTATTTCATATATTTGTTATACGGTTTGGGATTGAATTGTTTGGATAATTTGGAACTACAGATATATGTTGTCAGCGTCACGACTTTTTGATCGATTTAATATGTTTTTTTTCTATTGATTGTGATATGAGATCCTAACACGACTAAACAAAGGTAGTTCAATACAATAGTTCGTAATTATTTACATGACTAAGCAAAGGTCGTTTATAATTATACTAACCACAATTTATAATTTTAGCAGAGTATGCAATCTGAACTAAGTAGTCCGCGATTTTTTTACCAAGTAGTACGAAATTGCTCATGCAATAGAATTTCATAAATCTTTCTCATGTACATGATGCAACTATTTTGTACAGTCGCTACACTAGTTAGTAATTATATACATAAGCATACAAAGTTAGTTCGTAATTATATTTATATTAGTTTATAATTATTGTACAGTAATATTTTTTTGTAAACTATCTTTTGCAGACTGGGGCTGCAAACTCGAAAATTCGAAACTATTCTGCTGCGTTTCGAAACAGTTTGGAGCTATTCTGAAAACTATCTTCTACAAACTGCAGCTGCGTCCCTCAAAAAATGCGACACTATTCATCTGTGTTCCGAAACAATTCGGAACTATTTCGAAAATTTTCGAAAAAATTCTAAACAAAAGTCAGTTTCTGGAATCAACAATTTTCCCCGTATAATATACTGAAGATTCCATAAAAATATACTGATGATTGAAAAGGAGAAGAACCAAAAATTTTTGAAAAGCAATATTCCAAAGAATACAAAGTTTTCTGGATTTTTTTTTTCCATATAATAGATGACTTACTATCAGTGTCCATTTGCAAGCAACACCATTTGGATATGTGTGTTATCAACTGTGGATGATGGCGGGAATACAAAAATCGTATGTTGTTTTGTAGTGTAAAATCTCATCCAGAGTATCGTAGTTTCTTGGCGATTGGGTAGTGAAAATTGATTGCGTGACGATTGGTGTGGGTAGTGAAAGATGATTGCGTGAATCATGCTCTATCACCATGCTGATATCTCAATCTGCTTTTCTTTCCATCGGGAGAAATTTTTGCCTCTTCAGTTTTATTTGGGCATATTTGTCAATATACTAATCAATACGGACTATATATGGTATGTATTTGTCCTAGATGGGAATAAAAATATTCGTAGGATTTTATGGGATTTGGGTTCTATTATATATAACTAAATGGGGATTTTTCCATATATATATATATATAGGGTTGGGTTCAAATGGAACCATGTCATTATATATGAACCCAGGGACTCATCTTGACCATTAGATTGGATAATCTTGATGGTTGAGAACATGATATGTCAGCAGTGTATTTATGTAAACTATTGCATTAAATTAATAAAAAGGGTATTTTTGACATATAACAACGTTTATAAAGAGCGTTACATTGCTCTTTAGAAAGCACAACGGATAAAGAAAAAAAAGGCACTGCGACTTTATACAAAAAGCATCACAAAATTCGTCTACAATTACGGGCAAATTCAAAAATCGATAAAAAACTCAAATCTTCAACAAACCATAACTTTCTCAATTTTTTTCGTTTTAAATAAGATATATATCAAATTAATTACATTCTCAAGATCTACGATATAAGATACATATTGCATGTTTAAAAACATGAAAATAAACACATGTAAATAAATTAAAAAAATTTGACGGTAAAAGCATCGCATATGATAATATTTAGCACTATAGTGATGTATACAAAAGCACCACTATTTACGAGTAAGAATCTGGATTTTACTATATAACTAGTGCTTTTATAATAAAGTAGCAATGCTTTTTTTATATGTTGGCAGTGCTACAAGCTTGACAATCTCAGGGGTGCTTTTTTCATATTGTGGCAGCGCTTTTTTACTACACTAAAACTGCTTTTTTGGCCCAACTCATAGTAAGCCCAATGCTTAACATTTCTCCAGTCTATGAGTTGTTAAAAATTTGGCCCAACATTCAACCCTACCCGATTCAACCAGCCAGAGCCGTTCACCATCACCAGTCAGCCGCCGCCTGCGCAAAGCCACCACCGTCCAACCAAATCTACAATTTTGGCGCAACCAAAATAATACAATATATATCGATAAAGAATTAAGAATCAACAGTCCCAGAGATCCCCAACAACAACGAGCAGTTGCCCAAGAGATCGACGGAGCGCCGTCGTGTCGGTGAATTACAGACTGGCACCGGAGAACCCGCTCCCGGCGGCCTACGACGACGGCGTCAAGGCCGTGGGTTGGGTCAGGAAACAGGCCTTCACCACCGCCTACCGAACGCCGCCGCCCGGTTCCGCCGATTCGCATTCTGCTCGGGCAAGGCGGCGCTCGGCCACACCTGGGTCCACCGGCTCACGGCGAGTGAGAAGGGATCGGGGGAAATCGGGGAGGGGGGATGGGGAGGCTCCGGTGATTGCGCTAGCCGCCATCTTCAACCGGTGTTCGCGTTCTGCAAACCCGTCGCCACCGCCTACCAAACACCGCCAGCTCCGTCGCCGCCGATGCTTTCAGATGGGGCGGAGCGGCGCGCCTCCGCCGCTGCGAAACGCCTCCACCGCTGCCATCGTGGCTTCACTGCCACCTGCCGCCGCTTCGTGATGCCTTCACCGGAGAATCGCCGAGCCGCCGCCGTGGTGGAGCCGAAGGGGGGATTGCTGGCCGATTTATGTTTTGGAAAGAGAAAGATGAGAAACGGGGGAGAAAAGAAGGAAGAAGGGCTGGACGAATTAGGTTTTGAAGATTTGGTATTTAATCTGATTAAGAGCATTTGTAAAAATACATAAAAACCCTTGTCCTTCCATATATATAATTTAATGAATTTAAAAAATAGAAAAAATCTGGTCCACTCATATTATTAGATCTAAGGTCAAGATTGGTCCCTAGGTTCACATATATTGACGGGGTTCTCATTTGAACCCAATCCTATATATATATATATATATATATATATATATATATATATATATATATATATATATATATATATATATATATATATATATGAGGAGAGAGAGAGAGAGAGAGAGAGAGAGAAGAGAGAGAGAGAGAGAGAGAGAGAGAGAGAGGAGAGAGAGAGAGAGAGAGAGAGAGAGAGAGAGAGAGAGAGAGAGAGAGAGAGAGAGAGAGAGAGAGAGAGAGAGATTAAATTCTCTATTTTTCGGGGAGAATACTGATGATGTCCCTTTTAGTTGTTCAAAGAATAATTTTGGACTTACTATACAAAAGTGGCTCTTTTGTTATATTTAAAATCACAAAGTTGGTGACGGATACATACACTATTTTTATTTCTCACTATTATACGTCTACATGGTCTTTCCCCAACCTGAACGTCACAGTATTAAGAGTCAATCGAAACAAAAACATTCAATCCATACCAAAAAAATATTTGGAAATTTGGTTTAATTTTCACCGAAATATGTAAGTGGATTATATTTGTGTAAAATAGAAATTAATATTTAAATTTCTCAAATGGATTGTTGTGAATGAGAAATTAATTTTTAATATTAAACTATTAGTTAAATATTGGACTATCAGTCTATTAAGTGAGAATTATTCTGATTTGTAAAACACACACACACACACACACACACACACACACATATATATAGTACTAAAAATATATGTTGAAAAGTTTGTGTTCACTTGTAAATGTACAAACTGATATAAATATTTGATAATAAGATATAAATATTTCTGGTTTCAAACATATATAATTGAACAGACGCATCCTGTTAAAAGTGTACCAGATATAATTGAATAAATGCATTTCTGTCGAAATGTTGTAGTAAATCTATTTAAATAGACACAGTCTATTCAAAAGTTGTGGCTACTAATGAACAGGCCCATGCAAAACTTTGTATCCATTTAGAAAAAGACTCATGCAAAAAATTGTGTCCATTGAAACATAAACTTACAATCTCAACAAATAACCCCTATGTCTGTGATTGATTCATTCATACACAATTCATTCGAATGCATACATGGCATATTATTCTATTCTTTCTTTTGAAGCTTGATTGTTCCAAATACATTTATGTTCGCCGAAGACCCTAATTATTGAAGTGCGTCACATCTTAGGGATGATTTCTATCAACCTTTAGCACCGTTGCAGGACAATATTCGTCTTAGGAAAGATTGTTCAACAGTCAACTCGATTTCAGATTTTGCATTTAATATTTTTCCACATTTCTTTTGAAAACCTTATCAAATTTATAACCATCTACGACAGATATTTCATTTTCATAAGAAATAGCAACTCCAATCACTATTGTGACTCTGACTCCCATTTAAGGCGAAAGACCTCCCAAGTTCAATGACGCCTACTCCAAAAGATGGCAAAAAAAGATATTCTTTTATCTCACCACTCTCAGTCTGTCTCGTTTTTTAACGAAAGATCCCCCAACTATTTCTGAAGAAGACATTGACACCCATAGGCGTGGCGCTGTGGATGTGTGGCATCAAAGTGACTATCTGTATAGGAAATATCTCCTAAATGGATTGAATGACACATTATATAATGTGTACAATTCAATAAAGTCGTCCAGAGAAGTGTGGAACTCTCTAGAGAATAAGTACAAGATGGAAGATGCCAACATTAAGAAATTTGTTGTCGGAAAATTCCTTGACTTCAAGATGGTTGATACCAAATTAGTGATCAGCCCAGTTCAAAACAAACAAATCAATCATTCGTTCAAAGATTGATTGTTCCACATATATCTATGTTCATCGAAGATCCTAATTATTGAAGTGCTTCTCAGTTAAATCATAAATTATTTTATTTTAGGGACGATTGCTGTTAATCATGAGCACCGTAGCGAGGCAATATCCGTCTTAGTAAAGAGTGACCAACACTCGACTCGATTTCAAGTTTTGCATTTGTTATTTTTTTCGTATTTCTTTTAAAAACCCTATCAAATTTCTAATAAAAGAAATCATCTTTCGAGCAAGTCTCTAGGATAAATAAAATATGATTCAATCTGAAAGCATTTTGCAATTTTGTAGCAATAAACTATATCTATAACCATTTAAGTAAATACAATTCCATTAATTTTTGTCAAACAACATATTGAATCATTTATAATCGAACGTAATAATTTTGTTAAACCTTGAACTCGTTGCCTTAAACCCTTACCCAAACCTTAAATACTCAAGATTATCCATTATTGGATGTCAAGAGACGTCATTTAATGAATTGATTCGGAGTCTTGATTTTGCTAATACCAAAAGAATCCATGGTGTACCGTCATTTGTTGAATCATTTATACGTTGTTGGTTTGATCATTCGGTAGAGGTGAGTTGTTAGGTAATGTACCGTCAGCCATGGTGTTTTTGGATTTGAATTTCTTATGTTTAGTGTCGTGCTAATTGTGAGATAATACATAAACTTTCACATTAAAGGCTCAAGTGATGCATGGAGTGCGTGTTCAAGCATTACCTACACAAACAAACAACCAAACAAGTCATAAAAAAAAAGATTTTTTTAAGTAAACCATATTCTGCTTATCGTAATATCAATACTCAATAATGATAATTAAAATAATCACAATAACGACGCCAAAAAGCATGTTTATGTATTTTTTTTAAACAACCACAAGTGTGCGATTTTCATAATAGTTGTAGCAAGTAAGGTTGTTTCCCACATATAATATTTATTTATATTACTAAGAACTAGATTGTTATAGGTTGTAGTAGAATTTAATTTTATTTAGAAAATAAATAATTTGAGAAATATTTGCATTAAAATAATAAACTAACCTAACTAAGAACAAATTCAAGTAAACAAAACCCAAGATTATGAGAAAAATCCAAGGGAAACGAGATTTCAAGAAATTGGTTTTAATTAATATACTAATTTTACCAAATTGCTTAAAAAGATCATACAAACTAACTATTTTCCATTTCGAGATAAATAAAGTTGTAAAATAAATAACGTAATTGAAACCGCTGCTCAACTCGGGTAACCAAAAAAGATCAAAGTCTTCGATATATTCTCAAACATCACAATCGTGCAATATATTTATGTCAAATACCTATAATCTCTATTGAACTCGTCTTTTGAATTATGAACAATATTATCAAACATGTAAAAACATTAACTACTTGTTAAAACATAAGTAAAAAATAGGTATTTTAAAAGAGGTTCAACACGTAAATTTCAGTAATGCACAATTATCCAAAATGTTACGCACTAATCTTTTCTATGTATGTAAATAAAAAATGTTTAGTCGGATATGATGAAAACAAAACACACAAACATGTTCAAGAACCCAAGATCAAACTACGAAAAATTACTAGAGGAAAAATAGAATCATGTATTAAGTAGAAATTGCCACGATTCTCGCAATCCATTTAGGAGTATTCATTGTCGATCCTTCTCTCACACTTCAATTTTCTCATTCTCTCCAAAAATTCGATCCCTTTCAACTAGGACGCCCATGTGGCCTTTATAGGCCTTCGTTTCATTCTCACACAAGAAACCCAATCTTTTCATATTTAACCCTGTCAACGACGCATGAGCAATAACTCGTCGTTCGATCATGCACCACCTGCTGGCCAGTTTCTGATATTGCGCACGACCACAATTAATCCGCTCGTGCATGGCACCTAACACATGTCCAGTTTCTTTCGTTTGACACCATTCCAACCTCTTTTCATCCCTTGCATTCTATGATCTTCTGATTAGGGTACGAAATCACGCTTGTCCACAATTGCTCAAAAACTATGAATAAAACATAAAATTAAAAAAAACAAAAAAAAACGAATGAAGCGTAATATATTTCGAAAATTATAGAGCATATGACACAATACATGCACTTTTGATTCATAATTCAAGAATATTCATATAATAAGTGCGAAACCACGTTATAACACACTATATATTTATGATTTTTACCAAAAAATAAAATAAATAATAACTACAAATAAAACAGACACACATACACACGCACACAATGAGACTTCATCCCCATACCTCCTCCTACGAAAAATGATATTGTTACCATATGAATTAAACTCTCGCGATTCACTATATATATATAACAAGTGCATCATATAAATATACATTAATACATAAGGACTTTAATTTAAACTAATAAATATACATAAGTTAGAGCTGACAATGGGGTGGGCCGGCTCGAGCCACCCAGCCAAACCCTAAAATGGTTTCGAACAAAATTTATTTTTACCGCCATTTTGGAATATGTGTTTTGTGTTCGGAAATTTGGTAAATGGTTTTTTTTCAGGCCTTTTTTTTTCTTTAATGGCACAATGACGGCTATTATAATATGTGTTTGTGTTTTTTTATAATGTATTTTAGTGGCTGATGACCATGGCAACAGTGACGGTGATTATAGCAGTGATTTGGGTTGATTGTGAAAAAGATGAAATGTGTTTGATTTAATTAGGATTTGAGGTATAATTTTAGTATTTTTTTAACTTCTTTTTCTTAACGAGGTAAAAAAAAAGGTGTGTCATTATGTGCACCGAAATCATTAATTAATATTTGGGTACACCTCGAATTGAGAGTCATTATACCGTGAAGCTGGGTGCACCTTGCAAGGTGCACCCAGTAATTTAACTTATTATCGCATATAACTGAAATATATCTTCACATATAACTGATACATATCATCACATATAACTGCGACGTATCATCACAAATAATTGAAATTCTAAATCTATAATTAAATCTTAAAAAGAAAAACTAAACCCCGAAATTGAATATTAAACTCTAAATCCAAATTTTCTTTCATATATCATCACATATAACTGACACATATCATTACATATTGTTGAGGAATTTATTCTTGCCAATAATTCCTATTTTGTTATTTGCCTTTCTTGGGCACAAAATAAGTTAGGAAACTACATTTAGGATTATATTGTGTTTCCTAGTTTATGTTTAAGACTTTATTAGTTTCCTAGATTGTGTTTAGGATTTGTTTTGTCTTGTTTACCAAGTTTAGGATTCTAGGATTGTCTATTTAAGACAAGAGAATCCTAAAGCTTGAAAATGATTTTTACGCACGGGATTTTTGCAAGGAAGAGAACGATGCAAGACGTGACGCACGAGCAAGAAGAAGAAAACGAAGACTACTTGGAGCCATTGTTCGATATTGACAAGTTATTTGAAGTTGCGTGACCAACGGAGAAGAGCTTGATCAACCTAGGCGACAAGTATTTAGTATCATGTGTTTTGATACTTTAGTTTTCATATATTACTTAATATTTTTGTATTGATCGAAAAACAAGAAAGTAATATAGTTTTCGGGTTTGTACACCCAAGTTCACAAGTACTTTTACTTGTGAACTGAATTTGTTTTATCGTGTTCTTAAATTTATTTTCCGCTGCATAAGTTTTATTTTACTCTGGTCGATATTGGTAGTCAGTGTTGTTTAACATTGATAACAACATCGTAAATTTGAGACTTATTTTCAAAACCATAGACCTTCAAATTTTACACATATAATCAAATATAACAGTTAGAATGATATATTTTTTCGGGACCCTAAAATGAAAAATTAATTAACATTTATAATGAAAAATTAAACTCTAAAAATGGAAAACTACACTAAAATGTAAAATTAAACCCTAAAATGAAAAAGTAAGCCCTAAATTCAAAACTGTTGTCAAATATTATCACGTATAATTATTATATATCAACACATATAAGTATCATATATCACGTATAACTGAATAATAACAAGTTTTTACATGGTGCACCATATAATAAATTGCATCAAATTGGAGCAAGGTACATCTTTTCCAGTTGGGCGCGGGTATACCCACCCAAAAGATTTATGATTTGACCCCGATTGATAAGAACACCTCAGAAAAATTTAAAATATATTTTCTTTTTACTAAATCAACCCCACAAACACCCCATTTTACCCCATATAATATAATAAATAATATAATAATAAAATAATAAAATAAAATAAAAGGAATAATAATAAAATAAAAGTAAACAAAGATGTAGAACAAGAAATAGAGAGAACCACCGGGAGAGAATAAAAAACGCAGAAAAACAGGGAGGAAAAGAGAGAAAAAATTGCTTGTCAAAATCCACGAGAAAGAATGGAACGAGGTGAGCCATCAAACGTAAGGGGTAAGTTTCTCGTTTGATGCAATTATTTAGGTTAGGGTTTAAAATTTTTGAAAAAAAGTATCGTGTTCGACTCTGGTTCTACAAACCAGAGCTTTATGTTCGGCCGATTATTTCGAACATGATGGCCATGTTCATGTATATTATTCGAACAATTTCTGCAAGAAATGTTGAAAATGCAGACGTTCGAAATTTAGGTTCGAACACAGTGCCTGTGTTCGAAATTTAGGTTCGAACACAGTGCCTGTGTTCGAACACGCCACAAAAAGCGAAGGAGACAGTTCGTGTGCCATCATTGTGGTGAACCAGGGCACATTAGACCTTCTTGCTGGAAGATCATAGGCGAGAGAAGGCACTTTCAGGAACTAATGCGGCTGCTAAATCCAATGTTGGTTTCCATCATACCAACATCAATACCAACACCAGGTTCAAACAAGTGTGGGTCAAGAAAAATAACGTCAAGTGTAACATGATCTATACCTCCCTGAAGTCCCACGTCCCTGAAGCCTGGTATTTCGATAGTGGATGCTCCAAGCATATGACTGGGTCAGAAGAGCTACTTTCCAACATTGTCATATTTAGAGGTGGAAAAGTAAAGTATGGTGGAGGCGCAAATGGCCAAATTATTGGCCAAGGAACTCTCCATGCTCCCGGCATTGTAACTCTTGAAAGTGTGCTACTGGTAGAAGGACTTACTGCAAATTTGATTAGCATAAGTCAAGTGTGCGACGGAGGTTTTAGTGTCAAATTCAACCGTGAAAAGTGTGAAGTCTATGAGGAGAATGGACCATGTATTCTCACTGGTCAAAGGACTTCATCCAAAGTGATGCTTTTTGCAGACTGTCCCAATTAAGTGATGCTGAGTTATGAAATCAAAAGCTTGGACACGTGAATTACAAGATGATGGACAGGTTGGCCAAAGAAGAAGCTGTGAGTGGGCTGCCTAAGCTCAACACCAAGATTATTCCTGTGTGCGAGGCATGCCAGAAAGGAAAGCAGGTAAGAGTGCCACATCCAGTCCAGCAAAGTCTTACTACATCATCTTGCTTTGAACTACTACATATGGATCTCATGGGACCACTTGAGGTTGAGAGTCTTGGTGGTAAGAGGTATGTGTTAGTTATTGTTGATGATTTTTCTAAATTCACTTGGGTAGAATTTCTAAAAGAAAAGTCTGAAACTTTTGAGGCTTTCAAAAAACTTGCAAAGAAGCTGTGTGTAAGGTTTAAAACTGATCACGGAAAAGAGTTTGAAAATGCATCTTTCTCTAAATACTGCACTTCAGAGGGCATAAGTCATGAAATTTTCTTCACCTATTACTCCACAACAAAATGGCATAGCGGAACGCAAAAATAGGACTCTTGCTGAAGTGACTAGAACTATGCTCATTTCAAATAGCATAGCAAAACGTTTTTGGGCTGAAGCAATGAACACTGCATGTCATATTACAAATAGGGCTTATTTTAGACCAGGGTCATGCGCTACTCCCTATGAGTTGTTGATGGGTAAAAAACCGAACTTGAGCTATTTTCATGTGTTTGGATGTATTTGATATGTGCTCAACGATAGAAATCATCTAGCTAAATTGGACTCAAAAAAGTGACAAGTGCATTTTCATGGGTTATTCCCAAAGTAGTCATGCATATAGGTTGTTTAATCTTAGAACTCGAAGCATGTTTGAGTCAGTAAATGTCAAGTTCGATGATCTAACGAGTGGAGTCAAACCTACTGAGGATAATGATCTTGTGTATGTTCAAAATCCTCAAGGAAATGTCACTCCTACTTCAGATGATAGTGCAGGTATTCAAAACAGAGATGCAGGTCCTGAAATCAGAGAGTTGAATGATGTAGATACCAATGTTGATACTGGGATACCAACATCAGAACCAATATCAAGCCAAGCCGCCGCAGAATCAGATTCTGATTCAAAAGACGAAGATCCAGGTGATCCCATTGATCTTCATCAGAGAGATATCCCATCCAGGATTCAGAAAAACCACCCCGTGGGCCAAATTATTGGTGATTTAGATGAAAGGAGTACAAGACGGAGACAGATAAATTTTAAGGAGATGGTCAGGTACGTATGTCTGTCCACTAATTATTCTAAGATTCGTGAGTCTTTGTACTAGAGTGGAGGATGCGCTCAAGGATAAGTTCTGGATTCGGGCAATGCAAGAAGAGCTGGACCAGTTCGCCAAAAACGACGTTTGGGATTTAGTGCCACGACCAGAAAATTTCCATGTGACGGGAACAAAGTGGATATTCAAGAACAAGACTAATGAGGCTGGCAACATTGTGAGGAACAAAGCTCGACTGGTTGCGCAAGGGTATACTCAAATTGAAGGAATCGGTTTTGATGAAACTTTTGCCCCTGTTGCCCGCATTGAGTCGGTAAGGCTTTTGCTTTCTGTTGCTTGTTATATGAAGATTTCATTGCATCAAATGGACATTAAGAGTGCTTTTTTAAATGGAGTCTTAAGTGAAGAAGTGTATGTTGAGCAGCCTAAAGGATTTGTGGATCCTCAAAAAACAAATTTTGTTTTAAAATTGAAAAAAGCTTTTTATGGTTTAAAACAAGCTCCTAGAGCTTGGTATGAAAGGCTAACTCAACATTTGCTTTATTTGAACTTTAGACGAGGGGAAGTTGATAAAATGTTGTTCCTTCTTAAATCCAATAAGCACATCTTAATCGTCCGAACTTATGTGGATGATATTATTTTTGGATCCACTAACGAGCAGATGGTCAAGGAGTTTGTTACTCGAATGTCCGATACATTCGAGATGAGCATGGAAGGTAACCTCTCATACTTTGTTGGTTTAGAAATCAAACAGCTTGATGACGGTATTGATTTGTACATATTTGTGTGTGATTTTCGTGTGTTTTTGTATCGTGTGATATGTGCTTTTATGTGTTTTAGGTTTATCTTTTTATCGTTTTTCTTCCTTTTTATGTTTTTCATTTCTTTTGGTTTTTAATGTGTTTTTACGTTATCTTATATGAAATAATCTAATTTTGCTTAATTTTAGTATTTCAGTTCAAACCGAGGAAAACAGGACGAGCGACGAGCCGAAGCCCTGCAGGCGCCGCAATGCAGTGCCCGCGTCGATGCCGAGAACCGCTTGCGTTGATCGACGCTAGGTCGACGCTGCGCCCGCGTCGGTCGATGCACCGTCGATGCTTGGTCGACGCACATGTTCAATTGCGTCGATCTTCGCCCCGTCAGTCGACGCACAAGCCGACGCAACTTGCAGTAGCGTTGATCCTGGTCCGCGTCAGTCGACGCACTGCAGAGTCGACGCGCCAACCTTGACTCGCGTCGATGCCTATGCTCTGCCCGTGTCAGTCGACGCACCGTCGACGCTCCGGCAGTTTGGGCAGTTATTTTGGGAAAATCTATAAAAGCCGGTGGTTTTCTTCATTTTCAAAGTGCTGGGACGAGGGGGAAAGGTCCAGAGATTGTCAATAACCCTCGGTTCATGCCACCATTCAATTCAAGCAAGATTAGATTTAATAGTTCGTTGTTTCATCGTTTTCTACGCCGTCTGACGTTCAAGGCCGTTTCTCGCCGCTGAAGATCGTTCGATGGCTGTTGCTTTCTTAGATTATAAGTTTTCTGAACTTTTCTTATTTGGTTTCATAGTGTAGCTTTTGATTTCGTTGTACTTTAATGTTGAATTTTAATAGCGTAATTTAGTATAACCTTTTAATCGTTTTTCCTAGTTGTTAATTTATGTTATTTGCTTTAGTAGTTTAGTTGTTAGTTCTTGTTAGATTAGCTGTTTGTTTTATTATCGATTGTGATCATGCTTGCGTTGTTATTATGAAGTTGATCATGATGATGCTTGTAGGATAATTTTATCTTCCTAGTGCTTAGGGTCGTTTAGAAACATCGGGACTGACAACCCCAATCGTGGAGATGATTTTATGCACTAGACCCTCGCTTTTATTAATCGTTTTTAAAAGCTTTCGATTTATTGCTCGTAGATGTTAGAAAATCCCAAACCTTATTTGATCGCGTGTTTAATTTAGTCTAGTCTAGTTTTTAAATTCGTTTCTACGTACGTAAAATCGAACACCGGAATAGTTTCTGATTAGTCTTCCTTGTGATTCAACTCGAGTCAACTTATCGCCTACAATAGCTCCGTTCTCTTGTGGACGAGCTTTTCATTATTTTAAACGTGAAAAAGTTCGATTCAAAATTTGGCGCCGTTGCCGGGGAAGGCTAAAGGCTACGACTTTTGGTGTTTGCTTTTATTTATCTTTATTCGTATTCTTAATTGTTTGTTTGTGTTAGTGTTTGTTGTTGAATTTTGTTTTTGTAATTTTTGGTACGTTTAGTCTCGATTTTTGAGTGTTGTGCTTTGTAGCCACATTTTTGAAGACTCGAGATTTTAGATTGAAGATGGCGGATTCGCCATATGATGACTTTTACATTCCACCTTTTGATGGAAGGATGTTTTGCCCAATGTCCGATTGGCATGGGTTTCGAACGGCAATTCTTTTGAGCTTTGCAATGCGGGAGTACGATCTTGATGAATTTTACCTCGAGCAACTCCCGATTTTTCATGGATTTCCAAGCGAAGACCCGCTCCATTTTATCCGAGAGTACGAAACTATAACCAGCACATTCCCTCTTTTCGGACTTACATGGGATCAAGTGATGATGCGGCTTTTTATGTTCACGTTAAAGGATCGGGCGAGTGAATGGTTGAAAAATCTAGAGCCTGATTCCTTAAAAACGTGGGAAGAAGTAGTGGATCAGTTCATGGGGTTGTTCTACTTGTCTGAATGGGTCCCACCTTCGGTTTCTTATAATTCGAGCTTAAATGATCCATATGCTTCGATTAATCACTTCGATCACACCCCATCACAAAGTTTCTATTGCTCGACCTTTAACGACAATTTTTATAATCCGGGTTTAGAACCTTTTTCCACGGGATATGATTCGTATGCTCCACCCAATTCCGATTCTTCGAGCTACGACTCGTTTCCTCTTCTTACATCAAACTCTTATGTTTCGAGTTTCGAGCAGTTTTTTCCCAAAACCACATATCACGATTCGAGATATAATGATCTGTGTGCTCCTTGTGAATCATATTCTTATACCCCGAGCTATGATTGTTATCCTTTGTCTCATTTGTGTATTCCTAATGATGAAACTCGAGTTGAGGTAGATCGACCTCATTTTGACAAGGTGACAGTATTTGATGTGGTAGAGCCTACCGTGGATGTTTGTTCGGAAGAGGTTTGTAAAGCGGCTGAGATCGAGGAGTTGGTTGAGATCGCCCCCCTTGTGATTTTTGATGACACCCGGATACAAGTGTGGGGATGTTGCCGTTGGAGTGCTCGGAGGATGTTGTAAATTTGAGCCTTCTTGTTCTTGGTGAAAAAGGTGGAGTTATGGTGCCAGTGTTGGAGGAGAGTGAGACTATTGAGTCCCATTTTGAACCACCCGATGCTTTATTGAAATTTGATTTTGAGGTGGTAGACGAGATAGTCGAGAAGGTGTCCGATCACCCCATGCTACAAGTGTCGTTTGACATATTCGAGGTGATCGATTACTCGCGTTTCCGACCTCCGAAGCTAGTTGGAGTGTTCGGCATCTCGGGACGTGATTTTTATGCCCGCCTTAGTGATTATCATCGCCAATTCTTTCTTTTAGAGAATACCAAGGCGTGGCACGACCGTCATCTATTTTTAGACCCGGGATGACATAGAACGTGGACGTCGTCAAGCTAGAGATGTTAAATAAAGCGCTTCTTGGGAGGCAACCCAAGCCTTTTAACTTTATTTGCTATTGTGTGTTTTTGTTTCTTTTCGTTTCAGGTTCTCCTCGACTTTGAAGCCCGTTGGATGGGTTTGGATGCTCGACTCATTATCGCAAGCACGATTTTAGGGACGTATCTCTCTTTCTCTTCCTTTTACCATACTTTGCTGAATTTTTCATTTTTTATACAATGTGGACATTGTATGGTTTAAGTGTGGGGGGGTTTGTCCTTGGTTTGGTTAGTAAATTTTTGTATGCTTGCTTGTGGTTGATTTGAGTTGTGTGTATTGTTATTGATTGGAACCTTGACGAAGTGACGTGGTTAGATGCTTTGGTTAGGATATTTAGACTTCCGTTCGAACAATAGTGTAATTGTGGGGAATGAAGTGTAAATAATCTATGAAGTGTCTTGTCTCTTATTCTATTCATGTTTCGTTCTTAAGAGTCGAATACTCTCTACTGGCCCCGTTTTCAGTTAACCTCTATAGGATTTTATGTAATATTGAAGAATGTTATCAGTTGTACTTAGAAACGTAAGATTGGAGTCAATGAACTCTCGTTGTTGATTGATGTAAATTATGTTCGTTTAGTACCTTATCTCTTTAGGTACTCATAAAAAAAATAAAAAAAAAATAGAAAAGAAAAAGAAAGAATAAGTACAAGAAGAGAAAACCTTGTACAAGTTGAGTTTTTTATTTTTTCTTAGATTTTATTGTTAAAGAGGTGTATAGATGACTGGGCTAGTCGGGTGACGATTTGGCGGTTTGAGCAGAGATAGACTTTAGCCAAGGCATGGATGGGTGACGTACATGGAGGTCAACTCGTTACTTTTAGGTGTTCGGAAGCTAGTCTAAATCTCTTATCTCAATGTTGTCGTGTCGTCCTTTTAGTTGAGTTTCTAGTCGATTTAATGCATAAACTTCTTGAATCATTTGAATGCATTAGTCATTAAGTCATCGGGTAATTAGCTTTTCCTTGTCTACGTCTAGATTAGATTTTGCTTGAGGACAAGCAAAAAGCTAAGTGTGGGGGAATTGATTTGTACATATTTGTGTGTGATTTTCGTGTGTTTTTGTATCGTGTGATATGTGCTTTTACGTGTTTTAGGTTTATCTTTTTATCGTTTTTCTTCCTTTTTATGTTTTTCATTTCTTTTGGTGTTTAATGTGTTTTTACGTTATCTTAAATGAAATAATCTAATTTTGCTTAATTTTAGTATTTCGGTTCAAACCGAGGAAAACAGGACGAGTGACGAGCCGAAGCCCTGCAGGCGCCGCAATGCAGCGCCCGCGTCGACGCCGAGAACCGCTTGCGTCGATCGACGCTAGGTCGACGCTGCGCCTGTGTCGTTCGATGCACCATCGACGCTTGGTCGACGCACATGTTCAGTTGCTTCGATCTTCGCCCCGTCAGTCGACGCATAAGCCGACGTAACTTGCAGTAGCGTTGATCCTGGTCCGCGTCAGTCGACGCACTGCCGAGTTGATGCGCCAACCTTGACTCGCGTTGATGCCTATGCTCTGCCCGTGTCAGTCGACGCACCGTCGACGCTCCGGCAGTTTGGGCAGTTATTTTGGGAAAATCTATAAAAGCCGGTGGTTTT